>APFE031338411.1:44126-87346 GCA_000404065.3 Pinus taeda
CTTATTTCAAAAAATGTAATATACTTAAGATATGTTATTAGATTTATGATCATAATTTAATAAATAAGTATTATGTAAAAGTAGTGATATGACAATTATTATCTAATATAATCGTTAATATGTAATATTGATTAGTTATAGAACAATTATTACATGATATTTATTTAGTGCATTATAAAATAATTTTTATAATATACTTTAAGTATACTACATAAACCTTTTTCAAATTTAAGAAGATTACTTAAATTTGTTGAGATTTTTTAAATCACTAGGAAAAAATAGTCATTTTGTAATTCTTTCAACTAAAAAGTGTTTATTATTAGGGATATGCCTTCTACTAAGATTTTATCCTTAAATTTTGAATGGGTTCCTATATTTTAAAAATTTTATCCACATAAAATCTCAGGAACCTTAAATTTCATTTGACCATTGGTCGCCATCTATCACTATATGTCTAGGAATTCAAGGCATCACCTAATAGACTAGGTCCTTCTTAAAATCTTGTGCATTTTTCTAGATTTTAACTAAATAATTATGCATCTAAAAGATGAATAACATATTACAAGATTCATCCTTCCCATTGGATAATAGATGCTCTTTGGCATGGTATAAATATTCTATATTTCAATTAGAATTTTATTGCCAAAACATTTTATTGGTTTATTTCTCAAAACGAATGATATGTGAAATTACTTCCATGCTCAACCTGAATTTGATATATGGTACATAGACACACACATTAGTGTATTGCTAAAAATGAGGATGTCCTTCCATGCCTAGCATGGAGTTTATATATATATATATATATATATAACCAGAGTAGATCCATCTTAATCCTTAATCTATCAAGCACACGATCAAATATCTTCAGGTGCAAACTTTTCTTTAGCTTTAGCATTAGGAAAGAGGTTTGCACATGAAGGGATTTGATACTTCTGGGTCCTTAATAGATCGAGGGTTAGGTTGGATATACGCTAGTATAATTTCTATTTTTCTAGAGTAATGACTATTAATGTTTTGGTTAACTAGTAGAACTCTATTGCTCTAAACATCTTGGTGTCTTATGGCCAATCCAATTCCTTTTGTGCTCAACCTGAAGTTGACATGTATTCCTTTTAAAAAAGAATAAAACATTCCTTAAATAAAAAAAGAAAATGTCGGTTATAATAATAAAAAAAATGAATATAAATATTTTGTTATATTTGGTTACTTTGAATTAAAATCACAGTGAAACACTAATAATCCTACTCATGATGTCACTATCTCAATTCAGTTAGTTGTTGATATTACAACCTAGTATGACGGAGATGCGGTAAAAATATGTTAGTCTTACTATTCTATGTTTTGGTCCTTTTTAATTATAATTTTGGTCAGTTTTGTTTGAAATCTAGCAAAGAGTTGTTCGAATTACAAGTTTAAGTTGTGTACGCTACACATTCTATATATATATATATATATAAAGCGTCAAGAAGGATAAAATCTTGTGCAAACATTTTTTTTGCATTCTAAAAGAGGTTTACACCTTAAGGGATTTGATCCCTCCTCATGGTTGCCATCACTAAGATATGAATCTATACTCGTTAGAGTAAATTGAGATATAACATTTAACTCTTTAGACTAAATTGAAACATATTCACATTTGAATTAATCAAGGTTTTAACTTCAACTTGAATGAAAACTATTGTCAATAAACCAACATAGATTCATCTTAATTCCAAATCTACCCAACGTTGATCAAGAGATTTTATTGCCCTTGTCACTTGGTAGAGAATTAAGATAGATCTATGCTAGTTAGGTACTATTGTTTTAACTCATTACAAAGATTTGAAACAAAGTCTAAATTTATTAAATGACTTGTCTAATATTATATTAAAGATGTATTCAAGCTCTCAAAATTTTCATGATACTATAAATTAAATGGCTAGTAAGTATTGATAAACATGAATTTACTATAGGCACCGAAACACTTATTTCATAATGAACATCAAATTTATTATAGGCATCAAAACACTCATTTATTTCATAATGCATCTCACATTTCCAAGATTAATAAAATCCCATAAAAATTAACTAAATTATATATATATATATATACTATATATATATTATATATATATGTATTAATGACGAAAGGAATCCACAAGTGGGTTAGTGTCTTTGGCTTTGACTACTAGCACTAGTAACCTCTAGGTTCCTACTTATGCTTAAATCTAGGGGATTTGAATATTGAATCTCTTTGTACATAACACTTCATTATCATGAAGATTGTTAGTTAGTGTCTTACTCTCCTTGTCGTGAGGTCCATTTTGATTGGTAGCACTATTAACCTCTAGATGCCTACCTTTGTTTAAATCTAGGGGATTTGAATCTTAAATCTCTTGTATATAATACATAACTTTATTTTAAAAATTATTATTATTATTATTAATTATAAAAACATGTAAAATATAATTCACCACATGGAGATCCTTAATTGTAAATTGAATTTATTACATACAATAAATATTATGAATTAATTCCTTGATTTTTCATAATATTTTATTTTGCAACAAAATATTTTATATAAATTTATTTTATATTATTTTTTTAATTACATCTCATGACAATCTCTACTTTTTATCCTAACAACTATTACCATGAAATATTCATGAAGTGAATTGGTATTATATAAGTGAATTGGTATTATATGCGGAAATGAAATATAGTTGAGATGTGAGCAATAATCATATGTAAATATTATATTAACTTATAAAAAGAATTGGTATTATATATTTGTAATTATTATAGTTAAATAAAATTATTAACTATTCACTATATTATTTAATAGATAGATCTAGTTATGACTTTGATTTTATTTCAAATTTTTATTTTTTTTTAAGATTTTTTCAAAAGATAATCAAAATTCATTTGTCCAAGCGTTTTGAACTAATAAGTGTGGTTCTCTAGGAGATGGTTAATTCATTAATTAATTTGTTAGATATAATTATTTTTAATTCATATGAACATGCGTAAATCTAATTTAAAAATATTTTTAACCTAAGAACTATAATGGAAATATTTATTAGTTTACCAAAAATAATCATTTTTAATTCATATGAACCTAAATACATATAATTAAAAATATTTTGATTACCCTCATTAAAATAATTCATAATATAGTATATTATGTTTAATCTAATTAGTTAATTCTATTACTAAACCTATTTTTATATAACCAAATATGAATAATTTTTATTAAAAATATATAAACCCATCCAACCTATGAGGTACTATGGTACTAACTAGAAAAAAGATTATAGATAGGTTTATAAATTTATAGAAAATTTTATTTTAAATCAAAAATTTATAGTTTTTCCAAAATAATCATTTTTAATTCATATGAACTATATATCTAATTATGAGTTTATTTAATTTGTTTTTATTAAATACCCATTATCTTTTCTAATAAAACGAATAAATAACTTATAATCTATCATATATATAGATATATTTGGATTCATATGAATTAAAAATGATTAATTTTGGAAAACTAATAAATATTTTTGATTTAAATTAAATTTATTCTATAAATTTATAAACCTAATTTATTTTCTAGTTAGTACCATAGTACCTTATAGATTGGATGAGTTTATATTATTTTTAATAAAAAAAATTTCCTATTTGGGTATATAAAAATAGGTTTAATAATAGAATTAACTAATTAATTAACTAATTAGATTAAACATAATATACTATTATGAGCTATTCTAATGAGGGTAATCAAAATATTTTTAATTAGATTTATTTAGGTTAATATGAATTAAAAATGATTAATTTTTGTAAACTAATAAATATTTCGATTGTAGTTACTACGTTAAAAATATTTTTAAATTATATTTGTTCAGGTTCACATGAATTAAAAATAATTATATTTAACAAATTAATTAATGAATTAACTATCTCTTGACCAGTCAAATATAGTTGTTACCCTGTCTATGTGGTCAATTATAGTTGTTTCTTGGGCAATTATAGCTGTTTTTTCCTAGCCATTTGAATGACCTCTCTCTATTTAAGCTATGCCTAGATCTGGTTATTCATCTCAGAAGTTCTGAGGGATAAACCACACTTGTTGGCTGGAAAAACTTCAGACAAATGAATTTTGATGTTATTATCACCAAAAACCTATCTAAAATATAAAAAGATTGTATTTTTTATTCAAATACTTGATTGTTTGATCTTGCCATCAATTTAACAGTATTACATGGCTACATGCCAACTCTAACAAGCGTTTCTCAAAAATATAATAATTTCGTTACCCAGAAAAATAATAATGCCCTTGGACTTGTCATATTTGGGTGCATTTTCTACCAACCAATCCTTGAAAATATGTATGCTAGAGAACGTTTGGTAGCATTCACTCACTTCAACAACAATAAATTCCCCTCAAATCTTTCAATGCCTGCATCGGCCATTGTACTAGTACAGAAAGACTGGTTCAGACTTCACAGAGATGTCCTCTAAATAGTACAAATCCAGAGCAAGCTAAATGGAATTATTGAAAAGCTCCTGTCCAATGGAATAAACAAAAGTGAAGTGCAGGATAAATATATCTTGCCTCCCATTGAACGCAGCACGCCCACAGATGTCTGAGGATTGTTGTTTGAAAACATTCTGGTGATGGACGTCAAGGACTTGGTCCAAAAAGAATACCATAGTCTAAGAAATCCGAAGTGCCTGTGAGGAGGATGGTTTTTTTCAGGCACCTAACCCCTTCAATCCCACTTTATCAATAATTCTTAATACCAAAAAATCAGCGTTGTTTTTTTTTTTTCTTTTGTGAAAATAGCCGAACTTCTTTGGTCACATATTGATTTTGTTATTTAAAATTGGTCTTTTACTGTATATAAATTCAATACTCTAAAAACCTCTGCAACAGTCTGGTCGTAAAAAATTTAAATATATACCCTAAAAAAACTTATAACAAATAAACTCCAACAAAAAATCTTATATTACAATCTAGCCTTGTGATGAACCCTAACACTAATTTGTTTTTCAGAGATACATAATACTTCATCGAATTTTGGTTTTCTGATATATTGCTGCTACGAGATTGTGAACCATGGCGTCCGAGAGGTAGCCATGAGAGGAATGATGAGAATTGCCAAGGAATTCTTCGAAATGCCTGTAGAAGACAGAGCATGCCCGTTACACAGACGACACAAATCAGAGGGTTCGGCTTTCATCCTCTGGAAGAAGTGATAGGCTCTTGGACTGAAAATCCTACAGCTTACAGGTAATCATTTACAAATTTACATAAAACCCTTGAAATAATATAGCTCAACAAAAACAAAAATTATTTTGTCTATGCCTTTGTTACAGAGAAATTGCCAGTAAATATGCTACAGAATTGAGAGCACTGGTTCTAAGACTGCTGGCTTCTATTTCTGAAGCTCTAGGTGTCGACTCTGATCACTTGAATAGAATTTTTGGAAAACACAGCCAAGGTATGCCTGTCAATTAATTTCCTCCATGCCCAAACCCAGATCTTACCCTTGGTTTAATAGGCCATTCAGACGCCACACTGTTCTAATGCAAGGCGATGTTAATGGCTTGGAAGTACTCAAAAATGGAA
The DNA here is from genome assembly GCA_000404065.3 of Pinus taeda. NCBI lineage: Eukaryota > Viridiplantae > Streptophyta > Pinopsida > Pinales > Pinaceae > Pinus > Pinus taeda. The sequence goes on from APFE031338411.1 coordinate 49,738, forward strand.
AATGGGTTGCTGTAAAACCCATCGCTAACGCATTTGTCATCAATTTTGGAAATCAACGGCAGGTAATGAACAAAGCACATTTAATATAATTTTCCTTGACCATTGAATTGTTAATGGCAATGATTTTTCACCTAGTGAACAATGGGAAATTCAGGAGTGTTGAGCATCGAGCAGTAACGAAAGTGTCCACTGCATGTATATCAATTTATACATTTTATAACCTTTAACAGGAGGCGTTCATTGCTACTAGCCTCCTGGTTGATGAACAACATCTGGCTCTATACATAGGATATCTATAGCGAGATGCAGAAGAATGAAATCAAATCTCCTTTCTCAAACTAACTAGTACATTCACTGCTACATAGATCTTGATATCGATGAACTAACATCTAGATCTCTACATAGGATATCTATATCCAGATGCAGAAGAATGAAATCAAATCTCCTTTCTCAAACTAACTAGTACATTATATAGGCACACATAGACAACTTCTAGGTCAATTTAGATCCAAATAATGAAATCAAATCTCCTTTCTCAAACTAACTAGTACTCACCAACTCACAACACAAAGCATGAAGACTCAACACTGACTACCAGAATACAACTCATCAACTCTATCTATGTGGACATATCATTTCTACATTATTCCAACAACCCCACTTAATAGAAAAATGGATTTTCAACAATGACTAGTTGTTGTCTACATATTTCAAAGGTCATCTTTCCAAGAGGCTTGGTAAAGATGTCAACTACATTCTCACTTATATTAGAATACACTAAATTAATCTCATTTGATTGTATCTTTTCTCTTACAAAATGATGCTGGACTTCAATATGTTTTGTTCTTGCATGATAAATTGGATTATTTGCCAGGTTCATGGAACTTTGGTTGTCACTTTTGATGCTTGTTGGTTTTCTTTGCTTTTCTCCAACATCTTCAAGAATCCTCCTCAACCAAATAGCTTCACAAGTCGCATTCGTCAAATCTTTGTATTCAGCTTCTGTGGATGACAAAGAAACAATTGGTTGTTTCTTGTTGCTCCATGATAAGACCCCAAATCCTAAATTGAATGCATATCCAGAGGTTGATCTTCTATCATCAGTATTTCCAGCCCAATCTGAATTAGAAAATAGTGCCAACTCAACATCAAGTTCATTAGTATACAAAATACCAAAATAAAGTGTTTCCTTGAGATATCGAAGGACTTTCTTTGCTTCTTTCCAATGGCTTTCATAAGGCTTAGCCATAAATTGACTAAGGGTGCTCACAAAATACACTATATTTGGCTTCGTAGTGGTGAGGTAGTTCAAACATCCCACCAATTGAAGATACAAAGTTCCATTCACTTCTTTAGATCCATCATCATTATACAACTTGGCATTGTGTTCCAAAGAAGTATAAGCTAGTTTGCATTCAAGCATATGAAATCTTTCAAGGACTGTCTTTGCATATTTGCATTGTGTGGTGATTGTCTTACGAGATTCCCTCCAAATTTCAAGACCTAAACAATAATGCAATTCACCAAGATCCTTCATTTCAAATTTCAAGATCTAAACAATAATGCAATTCACCAAGATCCTTCATTTCAAATACCTATGACAACTGAATTTTAATTTCTTCAATCAACTTGAGTGCAATGCCTATTATGATAAGATCATCAACATACAAAAATATCAAGGCAATATTCCCATCATCATCTCTCTTGTTGTACAATTTAGGATCACTTTTGCTTCTCACAAAACCTTTGTCATAAAAGAATGAACCAATTTTCACATACCAAGTTCTCGATGCTTGTTTCAAACCATACAAAGCTTTCTTTAACCTGCAAACAAGATGCTCTTGTCCCTGCTTTACAAACCCTTTAGGGTGAACCAAATAAAATTATTTTTTAATTCACCATTCAAGAAAGCAGATTTGACATCTAACTAATGCATTTTCCAATTTTGTTTTGTAGCTAATTCAATCATGATTCTAATTTTATTGAGTTTAGCTACAGGTGCAAAAGTATCTTCATAATCAATGCCTTTTTTTTATGAATAGCCTTTTGCAACCAATCTAGCTTTATACTTATAAATAATACCATCTCTTATCACTGTAAAACTTCCTTAAAAAATTTGGACAACTTACATGGTTTCTCAATTCTTGTATCAGTCATGGTCAAGTCATGTTCAAGTCATTTTTATGTTTTAGAGTCTAAGTCATAGGGTTAGAGTCTCATGTCCATTTTCAAATAAAGTTTGATAGCCTCATTCCATGTCCTAGAAGCCTCACCATGTGTTTACAAGTCACATCTCACATGATTTTGGAGAAATTTTAAAACTAGCTACGAATCCACATTTTCGTAGCGCAGAAAATGTAAAAATCCTATTTTGCACTACGAAATAAGCGTTTTAGTAGCGCGCTACGAAACCCCTGAAGCAGCCTGTTTTAGCAGAAAAACTGTTTTTTACGAGTTAACTTCCAGAAGCTTTCCTGAGCAGCTGAGAACTCAATTTTGCAAACTGAAAGAGACGTTTCTTCCTAACATGCTGAACTACAAAAGCCTCTTTTAGTTTCTTCAAATCCATTCTGAGGTGGGAGGAATTTATGATTAAACTTGTGCTATGAAACTGCTGAAAGTCAAGCTTGGTCTTCTGGTTTTAGCAGTCTTTTTCAAGATCAGTTTATGGTCACATGCAAAGGTATTTTGGAATTCGGAAAGAGGTTTATCTTCATCAACTCTCAAGATAAAATAACCTATCTCACTTTATTCATAAGTGTTTTCAGTTGGAAGATAATAAGCTTTAATTGAGACCTTAATTTCAGAAAATGGATTTTTCCTGTTTGACACATGTTTTTCAAGGACAGATTTTGGACATCTAGAGGAGTATTTTAAAACACCAAGAGAGGTTTGTGTTCTATACATCGTGGAATACAAAAACCTCCTTCAGTTTCAAAAAATGTATCATGGATGAGGAGATAAAGGCTCTGTCCCACGTGCCATTTTCAGGGATCCTAAACCTAAAAACAGGGAAACATGTTCCCTAATTTCTAGGGTTTGTCTTCAGCAGTCAGATGACCACGTGGGAGGCTTCATCAAATTTGACTTCTTGAGGTTGCAAGTTGTCAAAGAATTCTTTAAATGCTTAGATAAGTTTTTTGTAATCATGATAACGAGTTACACTCCTAGTTGTATTAGGTCACTAACACTCCTAGTTATCACCTAGTTCTAATTAATGGTTTTTTTTTATGCTTAGAATAGGTGTCACTGATGGAAAATTCGAATTGTCTTGATGAGGGATGATGGAATCCTAATTGTAAATGCTTTATATAGAGCAAGAGGTCGAATTAGAAAAGGGGTTTTGGAGATTTTTGGCCGAGTTGCGGCTTTATGTGAAGGAATACAATCAATAATGCAGAAAGGTTTTCTTGAACAAAACTGAGTTTGATAGACTTCTATCCTTTCTTGATGTATGTGTTATTTTAATTACTTGCAGTAGATCTTATTGTTAATACTCAGAACTCATAACCTTATGCTCTGACTTCCTTTAACAATAAGATGACTGTGTTTTATATTTGAACCACCAGCACTAGATCACATTGCTATTATTCAAAATTCACTACCATGTGCTTTGATTTCTCTTAGTAATGGAGTGATTGTGTTGAGCAATAGATCTCATTGCTATTACTCAGAAATCATAACCTTTTGCTCTGACTTCCTTTAGTAATGAGATGGTTGTGTTTTTTAGAATCTTGTGAGTAAACCACCATTGAACCATCAACAGTAGATTTCATTACTATTACTCAGAATTCATAACCCTATGCTCTGACTTCCTTTAGTAATGAAATGACTCTTTTGACCTATGTTATTGAGTGAGTTGTCTTTGCTTAAGAACCTTATTTGTCTCAGCTTTCATGTCAAGAAACCTTGCCACTAAATTTATTGACTTGTTGACTCCATAGCCCAATGGTAGCAAGTCTTCATCTTTTCAACCTACAAACCTACAAAACCAAGATAGAGTTAGCCATCTATATTATCATTAATCAATATCATTAACCCTTGAGAGAGCCCTCTCAGGTTGAGGAGGCTAAACTTCAACCAAAAGCTTGGTTTGAAATAGTTACACTGAGATAATCTGATCAATAGCCTATCAGGGACCTATTTTGGCGATAACACCATCAACATTAAACTTTGGTTTGAACAACCATTTGCATCCTATGGGAACTTTATCTTTGGGAAATTGTGTTAATTCCCATGTGTCATTCTTCATTATAGAGTTGTATTCCTCATTCATTACATCTCCCTATTCTTTATATTTTTTTAGCTTCTTCATAACTTGAGGGTTCTAAAAAATTCATTACATGAGACATTAATGCAAAATATTTATACCTTAAAGGTGGCTGAATTTGACATGATGACCTCCTTAGAGTTTTACTACTTTCATCCTTCTCCATGCTTTGTGGAGTCTCTTGTTCTTTTCTTGGAGTTTCATGAATGATCGATGCATCTTGCTCTTGAACTTGTACTTGTTCTTGTAACTGTTCCTGTTCCTGTTCAAATCATGCTTCTATTTTGACATAATCATCAATATCATGCCATACACCTGTGTTATTCATTTTATTACCTTCATCTACATTTTCATGAAACACCACATCCCTACTTTCAAGCAATCTATGTGAAGTAGGATCAAACAACTTGTATGCCTTTTGATCATCACAATAACCAACGAATGTGCACTTAATTGATTTTGCATCAAGTTTTCTTCTTTCATATTTTGGAATATGTGCAAATTCCTTGCATCCAAAAACTCTTAAATGATTCACTTTTGGTTTATATGTGTAAAATGCTTCAAAATGTGTTTTTATATCTAAAATTTTGTTTGGACTCCTATTTTTCAAATAAACAACTGTATTAATGGCTTCAACCCAAAAACCATTATAGATATTTTTACCTTGAAGCATGCTCTGTGCACATTCCACTAGTGTTCAATTTTTCCTCTTAGTAACTCCATTTTGCTGAGTTGTATGACACACTGTAAATTGTTATAGAATCCCATGACTTTTGCAATATTGATTAAAAGCTCTTGATTTGTATTCTCCCCCCTAATCAGATCTAAGAATTTTGATGTATTTCCCAGTTTGTTTTTCCACCATGTTTTTGAATTCCTTAAAGTATTAAAAAACATCACTTTTCTTTCTTATGAAATAGACCCAAGTGTATCTAGATCTATCATCAACAAAAATAAGAAAGTATAATACTCATCCAAGAGATCTAGTTTGCATAGGTCCACATACATCAGTATGAATTAATTCAAGTACTTCTCTTTGTCTCCTTTCTTCATGTAGAGGAAATTCCTCTCAATGTTGCTTGCCAAGTGCACATGCTTCACAGTCAACATGATTATTCTTTATAACAGGAAGACCTTCAACCATTGTTTTTCTTTGAAGTAACATTAAATCATTGTGATTTGAATGCCCATACCTTTGAGGCCATAAATTTTATGTTGACATTGTTATAGATGCCAATGCTTGATTCCCTATCCTGGTCACATTCAGCTTAACAAGCCTCCAACTCTGGTACTTGTGGCAATAACCTTACAGTGATCCTAGATATATTTAACAACACACTCTGATTTGACAAATTCCACCTTTAGATCTTAATCAACAATAGTATGAACATAAATAAATTCTTTTTTATACCAGGAACATAAATCACATCATGGATCTGTCTCTTTTTTCCATTAGGTAACATCACACCTATTACTCCATATCCTTGAACTTGAAGGGATCTATTGTCTCCTAGATAAACACATGTTCCATCAATGTTCTCATGATGTTCATCAAACCAATCCTTATTACAAGACATATGGAGTGACGCACTGGAATCAATGAACCAAGTATTCACATCATCAATCTCAACAGAAAATGCAGCATAAAAAACAAACAATTTGAGATTTTTAAACCCATCATTGATTGAGGTGTCTTTGTCCATAAAATTCCCATTATGACTTATGTTTATCTGTTTAGATTCATTATATTTCCTTTTATAGCAATCTTTAGCATGATGTCCAAGTTTGCCACAATAATAACAATCATTATTTCTTTTATCACGAATTGGAAATTTAGATTGTGCCATACCTTTCTGCTTTGCTTGAAACTTTCCTCCTTTGCTTTTGTCCCATGGCTTGCCTTTGTATGGTTGCTTACCCTTGGCTACCAATGCCAAATCTGAATCGTTTGAACACAAATTGAAGTTCTTCATCCTCTCTTCCTCTTGTACAAGAATACCTATCAGTTCATAAAAAATATGAGGCTTCTCTATAGTTGAAAGACTTGAAACAAAATTTTGATAATGTTGCACTAATCCATTTAATGTAATGGTGACCAAGTTAGTATTGGACACCTTTCCACCAATGTCTCCTAACTTATCTCTTAGCTCTTTGACACAGGAAATAAAATTGCTTATACTTGCATTGGCCTCCATTTTAATTGACAAAAGCTTGGTCTTCAAGAAAAAAATCTGGTTAGTGTTAGTTGTTTCATACAAGACTTTGAAAACATCCAATGTTTCTTTGGATGTTTTACAATCCCTAATATGAGGAATGATGTTGTCCTTAACTGTCATTCATAGCAACACCTTTTCTTTTGATTCCCTTTTTTCCTAATCTGGAATATTTGCAGCAGCAGTGGGTTTGGGCTCCACCCCACTCACTATGGGCCACAAATTATTTCCCTCTAAAACTGTTAATACCTTGAATTTCCAATTTTCATAATTTCCTCCATCAAGCCTTGTGGACTCTTTGAAATAAGTTTTAGGAAAAAAAATTGACGTAATGACAAAAACAAATCAACAGATCTACACCCAAATTCACCAGATCTACATCCAAATGCACAGGATCTAAAAAAAACAATACTTAATCTTGCTTCCTATAAAAAAACAAAGCCAAAATTACTTCTTATTTCTCCTTTTTTTACCTAACCTTGTTTCCAAAACTTGAATCTCCCTTTTTTAATCAAATACACCTTTTTACCAAAAAAATTTAACTTTCAAAAAGATATTTAACTCCTTATACCATGTAAATTCCTTTTCACCATGAAGAAACGAATCCCATAGAACTCCTTTGATCTACCACACTATACTCTTCATAAAAAAAACAAATTCATTTTATGAATTGGAAAATCGTTTTGGAAACATAATAATCAAACCAATGAATCACCACCGTGGAGAGAATATGAGTTGAATAAAAGATCAAACTGCTTCTCACACCTTCTATGTACACAAAAAATAACTTCACAAACTTCACGCCGCCCCTGCTTAAGCGAACAGATGAAAGTGTCCCCAATTTTATGCCACAAATCACACCTCTACATCCAACAACCTTGTTCTTTTAAAATTTGTGCAAATCATTGATCCATGGAATTTAATATAACTGATAGAAATGAACCATGACCAATAAGATCTCACTATCCTCGATCTCATAGCTCTCACATATATAGGCCCTCTTACTCTCAGATTTGAGGCCTCACTACATCTCCATATGTGGCTCTGATACCATATTAGAAAATCAGAGAGATGCACAAGAATGAAATCAAATCTTGTTCATCAAACTTTTTGGAAAACCAATACATTATATAGGCACACATAGACAACTTCTAGGACAATCTTGATCCAAATAATGTAGATCACCAACTCAAAACAAAAACTATGAAGACAAAACTCATGACAGATAGAATCAACACTAACCATGAGAATACAACTCATCAACTCTATCTGGACATATCATTTCTACATTATTCCAACAATATCAATATCGAGAATTCATGAGATTTTTCTTGAGCTAGGAATTAAAAGGCAAGAATGTTTTGGACCATTTCAAAATCGAACATCCAACTAGTGAACGAATTTTCTTTTGGATATTTGAGATTGATTTAGGGAAACCATGATGAATAGTATGGCTATCCACTTGAATGGCCAATGAGCTTCTACACTTTGCATATGTACACAAATTCGGAGTGAGGGCATCGTATCTACTAATTTCTTTTGAGTTTCTATTTAAATGTATAGCATATGGAATCTGAATTGTTGATATATTTATTTAGAATGAGTTTTGTATTCTTAATTATAAATAAGAATTTTATTTATAAATTAGTTGGTTGGTATAACATTTTGTTTTTATTTAAATTTAAATTCATGTTTCAATTTAAAAAATTAGTATAGATTCAACTATGTATTTATTAAGAGTTGGGAGGAATTAATTTTTATAGAAATAAGGATTATATAGAAGTGAAAATTGAGATTTATATTAATCCAATCCCAGCCTACTGACACCAATTACTTGGAAGCATCTCATTATATAATGATGGGATCAATAGACTTGATAGACATAACAACCTAGATGATAAGGACTTTGACTTGGGTACAACTCACACAAATAGGAAAAACAAGATTTATAGAATAACACCTAGGAACTCACAAATCTAGAACATTTCTCCATTATCTCCAAGTCTCCACACTAATGGAGAAATGGATTATTAACTACACCCAAATTTTCTCTACGTAAGATAAACTTATCGTTTCCTAAAGGGTTAGTAAATATTTGTGCCACATTTTCATTTGTATTACAATAGATTAGATTAATTCCTTTAATTGCATATTTTCTAGTACAAAATGATATTGAGTCTCTATGTGTTTTGATCTTGCATGGTAGAGTGGGTTATTCGCTAGTTTGATAGTTCTTTGGTTGTCACACTTGATGATTGTTGGTCCTTTCCGTTTTTCTCCCATGTCTTCAATAATTCTTCTTAGCCAAATTGCTTCACATGTTGCACTACATAACACCTTGTACTCAGTTTCAGTGGAAGAAAATGAAACAATTGAATGTTTCTTGCTACTCGATGACACAATAACAGATCCAATACTAGATGCATAACTAGAGCTATACTTCTTGTCATATGGATTTCCTACCCAATGAGATACCAAAATTTTCAGTTTCCCTCAAACATGGAAGGACTCTCTTGGTTGCTTTCGAGTGACTTTCATGTGGCTTATCCATGAAATCACTAAGTATGATAAATGAATATGAAATGTATAGCCTTATTGCAGTTAAGTAATTCAAACTCCCACCAATTGTCTATGCAATGTACCATTTACTTCTTTTGTTTCATCATCACTTCTAAGTTTAACATTCCATTATAGTGATGTAGCTATTGATTTACATCCATTCATGTTGAATCTCCTAATTAATTCATGTGCATATTTGTTTTGTTTGGGCAAAGTTCTACCAATATCTCTCCAAACTTCAAGGCCTAAACAATAATGCAATTTTACAAGATTCTTAATTTCAAATTCATGTGACACATGCCTTTTGATGTTTTCAATTAACATGGTATTACTTCTTGTTATGATAACATAATAAACATATACATAAACCAACACAATATGTGATTTTCATCCTTATTGATATAGAGATATGAATTTCCTTTACTCTTAGTAAAGCCCAATTGATAGAATAATTTATCAATCTTCACATACCAAGATGGGGGGGCTTGTTTGAGTCCATATAGTGCTTTCTTTAACCTCCAAACAAAATGTTCTTCTCCATGTTTTACAAAGGATTATGGCCAAACAAGATAAAATTCCTCCTGTAATTTTCCATTCAAAAATGCTAACTGGACATCTAACTAATTTAGCGTTCAATTATGTTTAGTTTTCAATGCAATCATCATTCTAATGGTGTTCATTTTAACTACTAGAGTAAACGTTTCTTCATAATCTATCCCTTTTTTTGTGAATAACCTTTGTTATGAGCCTAACTTTGTATTTATCAATACTTCCATTCATCATTAAATTCAATTTTGAATAAACATTTTGAATATATGGGAACTTTATCCTTAGGAAATTATGTCAATTCCCATATCATTTCTCTTTACAAAATCAAATTCTTCCTTCATTATGTTTCTCCATTTTGCATGTTCATTATCTTCTTCAAATTAAAAGGTTCTATGAGATTCATCACTTTAGTTGTCAAGGCATAGCCTTTCTACCTTATTGGTGGCTGAATTTGGCATGATGATCTTCTTGGTAGTTCAATGCTTTAATCCCTTCTCCTACTTTGCGGCAACTCATTTTTTCCTCTAGGTGTGCTTTCATTTCTTGAAGTTTGAATATCACTAGATTCTTCCTCTTGTTTCGGCTTCTGTTTTTCATAAACTTATTTTGTGGCATCATCATGACAATGAGGAATATGGCATGTATCATAACTATCCTCTCTATGGCCTTCATCTCCATGTTCATGGAGCAAAACATCTCTACTTGAAAAAAAAAATTATGTGTAGAAGGATCAAATATTTTGTATGCTTTATGATGAGAAAAATAACCAATGAAATTACACCTATGGCTTTTCTCCTATATTTTTTAGGAATATGAGAAAAAGATTTGCTTCTAAATATTCTTAAATGGTTTAGTGCTAGTTTATAACCATAAAGAGCTTCAAATAGAGTCTTCTGATTTAAGCATTTTTTGGACTTTTATTTTTTAAATAAACAACAATACTAATAGCTTCAATCCAAAAGGAATTACTAATATTTTTACCTTTTATCATGCTCCTTTCACATTCCACTAAGACTTTGTTCTTACTTTCAACTACTCGATTCTGTTATGGTGTATGTTTCATTATGTACTATTGTACAATTCCATGATCTTTACAGTATTTCACAAATGCACCTAATGTATATTCTCCCCCTTGATCAGATGGGAGGATCTTTATGTATTTACATGTTTTCTGCTCAACAAAGTTTTTGAACTCTTCAAAATATTTAAATACATCACTCTCTATCTCGTGAAATAAACCTAGATATATTTTTGTGCAATCATCAACAAATATCAAGAAATAATATGCTCCTCCTAAATATAGGCCCACACACATATTTATGCACAAGCTCAAGAATATCTCTTTTTCTTTTATCTACATGAGTAGGGAAATCTTCCCTATGCATCTTCCCTAATTCATACTCTTCACATGTTCAATATTCATTCTTTAACAATAGAAGTTCATCTACCATTTTCTATTTCTGAAGTAGCAACAAGTTAGGATAATTAATATTGCCATACCTATGATTGCAAAAATATTTTATTGTCATTGTTGGGGATGCTAATGATTCATGATCTTTCATGTTAACATCAAGCCAACTCTCACTCCTCTTGATATGATTTTTTAGTTGTCCTGTATATCCTTAACAATACAACGTGATTTCAAGATGTCAATTTTGAGATTTCGATGTGGAATGGTGGAAACAAAAATTAGATTCGTCTTGAACATACATCAAATTTTGTATTTGTCTCACATGTCCAATGGGTAAAGTTACACATACATGACCATAACCTTTGACATTAGGATATTGATTATCTCCTAAACAGATGTGAGTACCATAATTATTTTCATGATAGGTATCAAACCATTCATTTTTGCATGTCATATGAATGGAAGCACTAAATCCAATAAACCATGCATTAATATCATCAATTTTTACTCAGAAGGAAACATATGAAATAAATAATTTGAGATTTTTGAAATTATCACTAACTGAGGCTTCTTTATCAATACAATTTACTGAATGCCTTTTATACTTGGATTCATGAAATTTCCTTTTATTGCAATATTTAGAAGAGTGTCTAGGATTACAACAATAAAAGAATCCATCCTTCCTCTTCATATAGCTATTTGTACTTGGTGGTGTTGTGCCTTGATGTGGTTTTGACAGTGACTTGGCTCATTTATTCTTCTCCTATGGCTTTCCTTTGGCTACCATTACCAAATCTGAAATTTGAGACCGTGCATTGAGATTCTTCCTTCTTTATTATTCTTGCAAGAGAATACCTATTAATTCATAAAAGGTAGGAGCTTTTTCCCTCGCTGAATATCCAAAGATAAACATATGACAATAATTCGAAATCCCATTCAAAGTATTTGTTACTATATCAGTGTTGGAAATATTTTCAGCAACAATGCCAAGTTTATCCGAAATTTCTTTGATTCTAGAAAGAAAATCATAATGCTTATTTTTACCTCCATCTTAATTGAGAAAAATACTCTTCTTAAAAAATAACACTTTATTAGAATTAGGAGTTTCATAAAACTTTTTGAGTGCTTCCCATTTTTCTTGAGATGTAGCGCAATCCCTAATGTGTGAAATAATGTTTTCTTTTACAAACATTCACAAGAGTACCTTGGCCTTGGTCTGTTTGCGGCTTCACTCTTGAACTGAAGTTGTTGGTCCTTTTGGTTTTGTTTCATCTCTTGTTACTATTGACCAAGTGTTGTAGTTTCCCAATAACATCTGCAAGTTAAATTTCCAATTTGTATAATTCTCCCCCTCTAACTTTATCCACTCATTTAAATATAAATCAACAAACATATTTGTTATTTTTAAATTCACCATATCTCAAATAAATAAAAAATATCAAATTTTGCAAATAAATACCAAATATCAAACTTCCCAAATAAATAAATTAGGACCAAACCTTTGCAATACTAAGAAAAAAATTGGATAGATCTGTAGATTCCTAAAAAAAATTGTAACAAATATGAATCAAGTCTCTGTAATATTTGATTGATTTTGTTTTAATTTTAAATAATCATCAAAACCCCAATAAATATATGATGATTAAACCAATCAAAATACCTTTATAACACAGGGATAATTTGAGCTAATTAACTTTTCAAGCTCACACAGTGGCATGCTTTGGATTCCACATGCTTTTTCTTTTCATTGTCTGTGAATACTGCTACAACTCTGTACGTAAGGACAATTGTCACAAAATAACTTATACAAACTGGTCTTATGAAATTTCTGCAAATTCACCGATTTGACTGAGTTCCAACCCCGGCTCCCAAACACAGTCACCAATTGGCTTTGAAGGTGCATGTCCCTAACCTCTAACTAGTCTATGGTAGGGAACCCATGGCAAGGGGGTCAGGGCTTGAGAATACCTCCTACTTGCAAATTCAGAGGGTTGAACAAAAGGTGGGATTGAGAGACGATTTCGATGGTTTCAATAAGAGAAGCACCTCAATGTTTCCAAACACATATCAACTCCACGGAAATTTTTCCTGTCAGAAAATCAACCCTGGGTACCTCAAGAGGGAACTCCTGAAGATACAACCCAAGTACCATAAAATAGATCCCTTATCCTGGTGTGACAATCACGATCACCTCCTACCAGTCATATAGCCACCCAAGTGAGGTGCTATCTTATATCAACTGGTCTCTCGGAAGTGAAGTTCCTACTATCGAATGGAGTCCAAATGGAAGATGTGGGTGACCTCCCACTATGAGAAACCACTCTCCCCAATATGTAACCCAACTGCTAAGACCTGTAGCTCCCAAGTCCCAAACTAATCTCAAAGTGAGTCGACCAAGTGGATGTTGCATCGGTCTGGTCATAACTACGACCCTCGTGTGCTTCTATAGAGTCATCCACTCTTGTAAAACTCCACTACAAATCCAATAAGTAGCAACAAAACTACACATAGGTTTATCTTTTGAGAGCACCCTGCCCAGGCTAGGCACCTATCGAAACAATAGTGAAAACGACCTTCCCCGACCCGTAGTGATCATCCTAATGGTCTCTGACCTGTCATCCAAAGGAGGATGCAATGTTGTCTCTATCATCCCCGCAATCCTTCCAAAACAAGTTAGTCCTCTAACCCAATGGATTGCTAGATCCCAAAGCCAAATCAGAGGCCCATCTCTCCTAATTCTTGATGCCTACCATTAAGTAGTACCAATGAACACCAAGGACCACATGTGCCAATCCTCCTGCCATACTAGTGTAGTGCCCCACATCATTAGTGAATCTTTAGGGGGAAAACTACTCTTCGTGCAACTGAAACCCAATGCAAGACCTGTATGATCTTCACTTGTAGAAACTAGCAAATTATTGAATGTGGTTGAAATTCCAAGCCTTGAGAGTGTAAGATCCCGTGTTGATTGCAAAAGGAAGTTTCCATGATAACTCCACACTTTCTAGTCATAATTAGTGGTCCAACATACTTATATTGAGTCCTCCCCTCCTGTGTCTCTCGACCACCATACAGGTAATGATTGAAGCTATGCCCAACATGCATGGACAACTCAACAATGCCCGAGCCTCCCACTCGATGACTAGCCTTGATCCTAAGCAACAAGAAGGAATACCCACCTCGCCATGTGGAGAAAACCTCAGTGATCTCCCATGTGTTGACCCAAGAATGAGCTATATCTCTCTCTATGAGGGTCCTACTCATCTCAAAGTGGAGTGATTCACTCATCAATTGAAACCTTGGCTCCCAAGTTTGTGAGGACATAATTATGAAAATTGTTGTGATCTATCCATGCCTCACCTTTGATCCCTATGGGTATAAATTACCTATATCAAGGGATAATCTGGTGTATGCCCCACAACCCTTCTCCTGCCTGGCCAAATAATGAACTCTACCATCATGTCTCCATATGTTGTACCTAAAAACTGCTAGAAACCTACATGCCCTTCTATAGAATAGGTCTATCACCCCCTGCGATGCATGCCCCTGCAATGCTTTCTACTTTCGGTGAGTCATACAGATCCCGTATAATCATACCCTCAAGGGGGGACACGAGGGCAAAGCATATGCTACCTCTGCAACATACCATGTCATCACTACACGCACATAGTTTGCCTGCCCCAACAAGAAAACTTGTCTCCTATTCATGATACTCTGGGTCACATCCATCCACCTCAAGTGAATCTCTTACGCCCTACTACTTGTGATAAGGGCATCAAGGGACAAAATCCAGCTCCTCTATGACTATATGCAAGTCCCCATAGATATACTCAAGAGGCACTCATCACTACATATCTCTATACACCACAGAATGCCATGACCAAAGGCTGAGTTAGTGTGCGGTAACTTGCATCCTGTCAGGGTCACCATCTCTACTACCACACATCCATGACCTCAAATGGGTGGGCCTCCCCTCTTGATCCTCTCAGAGAGATGTAGCAAGAAAACCTCCCCACATGACAATGAAAATGTCATTAAGGTGTTGTTACCTAGTGTCCTCTACATCCCACATATCTGTAGAAAGGCCTCATCCCCATACAAACCTTTGTCTAGTGGCCTATCGATGGCACCTCCTTAGATCAACCTCTGCAAGAGTATGTTAATCATCTTGCAACTTCATGCCTAAGACACATACCAAGACAACTCCCGGAGTCAACCAACTCCCCTGTCATCCCAACTAGCCACTAGAGCTACTCGGAACTCTGATAGAAATTTTTGGGTGTGTTTTCCCTCAACCCGTGGATCTGACGCGCAAATACTACCGTCGTTGTTGAACTCCATGCTATGATGGGAAATCGCACCTGGATCCCAAAAATAGGTTGGCCCTCGAACCCCTCTGGTACCTGACGACCCCTACTGAGCTATGGCCATGGATACATCCTGACACCTAACCCACTCCATCAGATACTAGCTAAATACCTCTTTCCATCCAACCCGATGAGAGGGATCAAATGCAAGAGCACCAATATATGTAACAACTCCACCCTATGAGCATTGTGCCTTGTGTAACTCATGTTGCCTCATCTCATTGTCCTATTTAAAAAATAGGATCTATCTAGGTAACTCAACTACTCTCCCTCCAGCATGAAGAGGTAACCTAACAATACTGCATGCCCCCTCTATGTAAGATTGAAGAGAGACACTGATTGGAAGTACCATAACTCTGCTAGTTGCCTGCATATATATAAGATCCCCATCGTTGGCAAGCCCAAAATATCAATGCCCATCCTCCTCCATCATGGGCTCAACACGAGTCCTAAGTTGCACCACCACAATTAGCTCCTCAAGCATAACCTCCTCATCTAACTCACGCTACTCAAGGAGATCTCCCTATTGCTGTAGGTAGCAGTCATCTACGAACTTTGGCACATCTATGGGTACCTTTGTGCCTATTGATTCATCACCAATGGAAGGTCTTGTGGGTGTGTGCCCAATGATCTCCACAAACGTGTCAATTGGGGCTACCAAAATAAACTCTCACAAGGGTGGCTCCTATGTCACACTGGGTGTATCTACATGATTGTCATGACCCTGCACACCCTCGACCTCCTCCTCAGGCTCGTAATGTCTCAAAACCAGGTCCCCACCAAAAAAATCGTGTCCTGGACTCACCCTCTAACTATCCTCATCTATGCTCCTCAAATGAGACAACCCTCTTGATCCTAGGGTCAGATGCCTCATAGTCATCAATTCTATCCATGAAGGACCTCCTCAAATCTACAAAGGTGTCGGGTTCTCTCCCCTTATTTGGTTCATCTAGAAAATGAGGCATGGTAGGTTGGCTAGGTTGGCCATAGGTATTGTTTTGTTGGATTTCACACACATACACATCAATTCTCTGCTGGTTATGGTGCAATGTCCCCATCATTTGTTGCATCCCCTCTAGGACCTTTTGGTTTTTCCTCCTCAACTATTGGTTCTTCTTCATTAGCTCCTCCATGATCCCCTATGTACTCTTCCCTTTTTGTGTCATTGGAGTGCCCATAAATTTACTAATCGCTATGCATGCATGGCCAGAACCTCCATGATCTAGCTAGATCCCCTACAGCTGGCCAAGATCTTGCTCTGATACTATTGTAATATTCCAAATGGAAAACTACAATAGATAATAGAAGAAAAGAACTAGCTACAGGTACAAATTTCAAGCATGGAAAACCATACACATATAAACATTGAAATGTGGGAAAACACTTTGAGTGATTGTATTCATATAATAAATTACAAGTACAATAATTGTGATAAGAGAAAATTTGGCTTGCTATAGTAAGCAAGGCCAAACCAAGGTGACAAATCAATGGATCCATGTGCCGGAAAATCTCCCAAAAGAAATTGTGCTTTGCCTCATGTAAATTGAGGTTGCAACAAAAAACAAATCTATATTTGTCCCCTCCAAAGTGTCCATATTTTTTTGCAATTTGAGCTGGAGTCTCCCCAAATAAAACCTTTTTTTTTTTGGAAAATTCTACTAACCACCTAGGACCCAAAATTTGAGCTCATGCCTTCTCACTCACTGCTAAATAATCCTATCGTTACGGGGCACCAAAAATCCACCAAACATTATGCAAAATTAGGAGTAGGCTCCTTGAGGCTAGTCCAGTGAAACCCAAAAACAATTTGGGCTAATTCTTACCTCCCAGAATTACCCAAATTTGGTGTTATGCCCTCCTTGACAATTTGTACATCCCACACAATTCAAACTGTTGGATATGCCACCAATTCCTTATCAATTAGCTGTAGGAATTCCTTGCAAATTTCCTATGGAAATGTGAATGAAATTCCTTCTAAAACCCGACAAAATAAGATGAATCCAACCCCATAAATTCTACCCAGTAATACTTTTTCACAAGCCATAAAATGGAGAGTTTGGCTCCCTTAAGAGAAGCAACTTCCAGCCCCAAAATTCTCCACAAATAACCTCAAGAAAATTTCTCCTAAATTTTCTAGCCAAAATTCCCCTTGAAACTATCTCAACTTAGTGGTTTGATTTATTTCCTTTCATCCTCCTCGAAGTTTGAAATAGCTCTAGCAAGACGTGACGTGTCCCACTAACTACAAATATCTCCCCACTAAGTTTTGAAATACTCTCCTAGGGTAATACTCAAAATTCATCGAAGGTAAAGGTGGAATTCCGGCTTGGGAATTCCTTGTGCTAAACAACACTGGTTTACCTGGCTAAACAACTTAAGAAAAATTATGTTCAAAAGTTAGATTGTCAAAAAGTGCCAAAATGGAGGCCACTTATCCTATTTATAGTTTTTGCTCCTTTTCTCTCCTTGTTGGTTCCACCATTCAATCTCCTTTCCTCTTCTCTCGTTCCTCCAATTTGATTTCCTCAAGGAGTTCATATTTCCTCATGGGGTGGTTGCCACATCCCACAATGTGATTAATCTTCCATTTTGTCTAATGTTTGGGGCCTCCCCTACCACATAAAATTAAATTAATTAATTTTCAACCACTCTTCCTAAGTTTGTACCCAAAATTGTATCCATCCAAAATTCAAAAAAATTGAGAAAGGCAGTTAGCATATTTTTATTGGAAGTGATATTACAGTCCTCCCCACCAAAAATTTCTTGTGCTCAAGAAATTCCTGAACAAGCGCTCTCTCCTTGCTAACCCAACTAACACTACAAGCAATATCAGGATCCCAATTGTGCCACTAAGCCACTCCCAATCCATGCGCTAACCTGTCATAAAGGAGTCCTCGGATATTAGGCACCCAAGTCATCCCACTCAATGTTAATCACCCCTCGCCCCATGCACAAAACCAACATGCATGGATGTGAGATTTCTTCTACCTCCTGTTGGTAAGTAGAGCACCTCAATGTTTCCAAACCCCTATTAATTCCATGGAAAATTTTCCCGTCGGAAAATTGATCCTAGGTACCTCAAGAGGGAACTCCTAAAGATACAACCCAATTCCCATAAAATAGATCCCTCATCCTGGCTTGTAAATCACAACCGCCTCTTTCCAATCATATATTCACCCAAGTGAGGTGTTATGTTGTTGTAACTCATTTATGGGAAGTGAAGTTCTTGCTATCGAGTAGAGTCCCAATGGAAGATCTAGGTGACCACCTAATGTGACAACCCACTCTCCCCAATCTGTAACCCAACTACTAAGCCCTGTAGCTCCGAGGCCCAAATCTAATCTCAAAGTGAGTTGACCAAGTGGATGTTACATTAGTCTGCTCATAACTTCGACCCTCCTATGCTCCTATAAAGTCATCCACACTGGTAAACCTATGCTACAAATCCAATAAGGGGTAACTCCACTACACATAGGTTTATCTTTCCAAAGCACGTTGCCAAGGTTACTATCTACCAATACACACCTAGTCTCCTATCAAAACAATAGTGAGAAAGGCCTTCCACGACCCGTAGTGATCATCTCGATGGTCTTCAACATGTCATCCGAAGGAGGATGCAATCTTATCTCTGTCATCCCCATGATCCTCCCAAACCAAGGTAGTCCTCTAACCAAATGGATCATTAGATCCCACAGCTAGATCAGAGGCTCATTGCTCCCAATTCCTTTTGTCTACCCCTGATTACTATGAATGATGGCCAAGGACCACACATGCCAATCATGCTACCATATTAGTGTAGTACCCCAAGTCATCAATGAATCTCTAAGGAGCGAACTACTCTCCATGCACCTGTAACCCAATGGAGTGCTTGTATGATATTCCCCTATATAAACTAGCACATCCATGAATATGGATGAACTTCCAAGCATTGAGAGGTCGACATCCCATGTTGATTGCAAAAGGAAGCCTCCATTCTAATGTTGTGGTCCTATAGTCATAATAAATGGTCAAACATGCTCATACTGGGTTTTCCCCTCCTGTATCTCTCAGCCACCATATAGGTAATGACCAAAGCTACGCCCAACATGCATAGACAACTCTAGAATACTCAAGCCTCCCACCCCATCGCTAGTCTCAATCCTAAGAAACAATAAGGAATACCTACCTCACAATGTGGAGAAAACCTCAATTTCTCCCATGTGTTGACCCAAGAATGTGCTAGATCTCTCTCCATTAGGGTCCTTCTCATCTCGAAGTGGAGTGATCCACTCGTCAACTGAAACCTTGGCTTCCAAGTTTGCAGTGAAATAATTCTGACAATTCTTATGATCCTTTGGCGCCTCACTTTTGGTCCCTGTGGGTATAGGCTCCATATATCAAGGGACAATCTGGTATATACCCCATGACCCACCTACTACCTAGCCACATAAAGAACTCTACCATCCTATCTCTAGATGGTGTATCCAAAAACTACGAGAAGCCTATGTGCCCTCATGGAGAACAAGCCTATCATCCCCTACACCACATGCTCCTGTAATGATTCAGAATTCCCTGCTGAAGGTGTGCCATATAGATCCCCCATAATCAGACACTCAAGGGGGACTCGGGGGAAAATCATATGCGACCTCTGCAACATACCATGTCGTCCCTACACCTCCATGTCACAACAAGCGCGTAGTGCATCTACCCTGACATGAAAACTCCTCGCATGTCCATGATACTTTAGGTCACATCCATCCACCTTAGGTGAGTCTCTTACACCCTACTACTTGTGATGAGGGCATCAAGGGACAACAACCAACTCCTCTATGATTGTATGCAAGTCGTTATGAATATACTCAAGAGGCGCTCATCACTGCACATCTCTATAAACCACAGAATGCCACAGTCATAGGTTGAGTCAGTGTGCAACAACTTGAATCCTATCAGGGTCGCCATCTCTACTACCACACATCCATGACCTCGAATGGGTGGACCCCCTATCCTGACCCTCTCAAAGAGATCTAACAGGAAAACCTCCCTATGTGTGAACGATGTTGTCACTAGGATGTTGCTGCTTGGTGTTCTTTGCACCGCACCTCATCCCCGTACAATACTCTATCTAATGGCCTGATAATGCCACCCCCTCGGATCATACCTTACAAGAGTATGTTGGTCACCTTATGAATCCAGGCTAGATCCACATGCCAGGACAACTCATGTAATCCACCTACTCCCTTGTCGATCTAGCTAGCCACTACAACTACTTGGAACTCTGATAGAAAATTGTGGGTGTGTGTACCCTCAATCTCTGGATTGAACGAACAACTAATACAATCATCGACTGAATCCATGATGTGATGGGAAATCCCACATGGATCCCAAAAATAGTATGGCCCTTGAGCCCCTCAGGTATCGCACAACCCTTGTTGAACTATGGTAATGGATACATCTCGACACCTAACCCACTCCATTAGCTACCATCCCAATACCTCTCTCCATACAACACCATGAGAGGGATCAAATGCAAGAGAACCAATATACATAACAACTCCACCCTGTGAGTGTTGTACCCTATGCAACTCATGTTGCCTCGTCTCATTGTCATGGTTAACATATACAATTTGTCTAGGTAACTCAACCACTTTCCCTCCAACATGCAGAGGTAACCTAAAAATACTGGAGGCCCCCTCTATGTAAGCCTGAAGAGATCTACGAACTGGAAGTACTGTAACTCTACTAGATGTATGTATATATATATGCTCCCCGTCAATGGCAAGCCTAAAATATGGCTACCCATCATCTTCCATCATCAGCTCAACATGAGTCCTAAGTTTCCCCACCACAGGTAGCTCCTTAAGCATAAAATCCTCATCTAGATCACACTCCTCAAGGAGCTCTCTCTGCTACTATAGTTAGAGGTCATCTGAGAACTCTGTCACAGCTTTAGGTACCTCCATTCCTACTGGCACCTCATCAATGGTAGGTCCTATGGGTGTGCGCCCAACTCTCTCCACCAACATGTCAATCGGGGCTACCAAAGTAAACTCTCGCAAGGGTGACTCTTGTGTCACACTAGGTGTATCTATGTGCTCGTCGTGACCCTCCATACCCTGGACCTCCACCTTAGGCTCGTCATGTCTAAAACCAAGTCTCCACCAACAAAATCATCTCATGGAATCACCCTCTAACTGTCCTCCTTTATGCAACTCATATGAGACACCCCTCTTGATCCTAGGGGTTGATGCCTCATAATAATCAATCCTAACCATGAAGATCTCCTAAAGTTTACAAAGGTGTTAGGTTCTCTCCCCTTCTCCAGTTCATCTAGAAAATGAGGCATGGTAGTTTGGCGAGGTTGGCCATGGGTATTGTTTTGCTACACTGTACATGCATGCACATGGTCTAGGTATGACTCAACGTCCCCATCATTTGTTGCATCCCCTCTAGGACCTATTTGGTTTGGCTCCTCAACTATCAATTTCGACTCATTATCTCCTCCATGATCCCCTGAGTAGTCTTCCCTTTTGTGTCACTAGAGTGCCAATAAATTCACTAATCACTATTCATGCATGGGAAAGGTCTCCATGATCTTGCTAGCTCCCCCATAGTTCACCAAGATCATGCTCTGATACCTCTATAATGTTCCAAATTTAAAAATAGAGTAGATAATAGAAGCAAAGAACTAGCTACAACTATAAATTTCAAGCATGTACAACCATACACAAATAAACACTGAAATGTGGGAAAAAAACACTGGGCCATTATATTAATATAATAAATTATGAGTACCACAATTGTGATAATAGAAACCTAGGCTTGCTATAGAAAGAAAGGCCAAACCAAGGTGAAAAATCAATGGCTCCATGTGTTAGAAAATCTCCTAGAAGAAACTGCGCCCTATCTGGTGTAGACTAATGCTGCAGCGGTAATAAAAATTTTATTTGACCCCTCAAAAGTGTGCAATTTTTGCAATAGTCTCCCCACATAAAACCCAGAAAAACTTAGAAAGGGTTTTGGAAAATTCTACCGACCACCTAAGACCCTAAATTTAAGCTCATTCCTCCTAACTTGTTGGTGAATAATATTGTTTTTTTGGGGAACCAAAACTTAAAAAATTATGTAAAATTAGGAGTAAACTCCTTGAGGCTAGTCCAACAAAACCCAGAAATGATTTGGGCTAATTCTGGCCTCTCAGAATTACCCAAATTTGGTGCTACACTCTCCTTTCTAGTTTCTACATCCCCCAAAATTAAAACTGTCGGATATGTCACCAATTCCTTCTCAATTAGATGCAGGATTTCCCTGCAAATTTCTTGTGGAAGGTGTAAGTGAATTTCCTTCCAAAACTCAACACAAATAAGATAAATATAACCCCACAAATTATCTCTAGTAATACTTTTGCACAGGCCCTAAAATGGTGAGTTTGGCACTCTAAGGATCAATAACTTCTAGCGCTGAAATTCTCCACAAATGCTGGTCCACCCTTAATGAAATTTATCCTAAATTCGCTACCTAGAATTTCCCTTGAAACTCCCTTAACTTAGTGGTTCGATTTATGTCCCTACGCCCTCTTGGAAGTTCCAAGTAGTTGAAGCAAGAGCTGATGTATCCCACTATCTCAAGCAAATCTCTCCCCACTAAGTTATGAAATACTCTCCTCGGGTGAGACTCAAAGTTCATTGAAGGTAGAGATGGAATTTCCTCTTGGGAATTCATTGTGCTAAACATCACTAATTTACTTGGCTAAACAACTCAAGAAAACTTGTGTTCAAAAGCTAGATTGTCAAAAGATGCAAAAATGGAGGCCACTTCTCCTATTTATAGTTGTTACTCCTTTTCTCTCCTTGTGGGCTCCACCATTCGATCTCCTTGCTTCTTCCCTCTTCCCTCCAATTTGATTTCCTCAAGGAGTGTGTATTTCCTCATGGGGTGGTCCCCACATCCCACTATGTGATTAATCTTCCCTTTTGTCTAATGTTTGGGGCCTCCCTTACCACATAAAATTAAATTAATTAATTTTCATCCACTCTTCGTAAGTTTGTACCCAAAATTGTATCCATCCAAAATTTGAAAAAATTGAGAAGGACACTTAGCATATTTTTATTGGAAGGGATATTACATTCTTACTTTCATACCAACTTAAACAGACAAGGATCACTTAGAATTGAATGTTGATATTTATATTAATTCGGCCCTAGGCATGCTCACACCAAATGCATGAAAGTGCCCCATTATATAAAAATAGGATCAACAAACTTGATTGACATAACAACTTGGATGATAAGGACTTTGAATTAGCTACAACTCACACACATAGGAAAAACAATACTTTTAGATTAACACCATAGAACTTACACAAATCTAAGACATTTCTCCATTATCTTGAAGTTCAAATCTCTCAAGATGAAAACTTCTTTTTGAGTGTAAAATTTGAGGAAAGGTTTTCACCTCGAATACTTCGTAGATACAAAGTTTAGATGCATTTATATTTCTTTATAATATTATGGGCAATAGGCATTACAATTTTGGAATAGCGTTTCTAGAATTTTAATTTAATTATCAATAAATATTAGGTGTATATTAGGGATTCAACTTCCACAAAATGTTCTAAGATATTCTTCATAATAATCACAAATCAAAGATTGATATTTATCTTAAAAGTGTTTATTCTCCTTTAATTAAATTGATTAATTAAAAAAAAAAAGGCACATGAACATGAGTTATGGTTTTTTGGGAACATGGTATTAGTAAGCCATGATATTGGCTCATGGTATTACAACAAATCCAATTTATAGGTTAAGAATCTACATGAGACAGTGGGGCTGAACATGTTTTTTTAAATACATATTTTCTTAACTCATATTAATTCTTTTTATAATTAATAATGATAATAATATGACATGAAATAAATGTCGATGTGATATTGCAAGAGAGGAGTGAATCTTCATGTTCCCATCTAGGATTTCTCTAGAACCATGTGAGTTTCTCCTTGGATAAGTGCAAACATGGATTAGTCCTTGAGAGAGGAGGCAACACCCTCCTATTGAAATGTAATCTCTAGAGACAATGTAGCATAGAATCACATATCTGCAATGCACCATCAGTTGAAACTGCCACATAAGAATCAAGTTGGGGATATAAATGGGGGTGGGAAAGAGAAACCCCCTTTGGGGAGTTATTCGAAAAACCAAAATAAGGGTAAATGACTGCCCAAAGAAATGAGAAACCATATGTTTGAGATCGAATCTGACATATTGGAGGATTTCATCCAATGCATGAAAGACCATGCATTAATGTAAAAATTTATCAGTCTCTAGACAACAAGGAAGGCTTTAATTAGTTGGATACAAAGAAAATGGAAAACCAAGGGAAAAAAATATCTATATTGGGCCAAAGAGTTCTTCACATCCATATTTATAATCCTAGAGGACATATGTAGGGTTTTTGAAGACAACCCCTATTTTTTCAACAACAAAAGCCTCTTCATGTAGTTCTGGAATGAGTGATACAACTCAAAAAGGGAGGAATTTCTTGTAGCCCTTGTACGGGTCTGGATTTTTCGCTACACAGGGAAATATCAAATGCATATGCTTTACAAGGAATAAAAAATACAATTGGCACCTTCGCCAAGATTTTGGAAGAAACTATAATATGCAGATGCACATCATATGCTCACACCTATGTTTAATGAACATAATAGGGCCTTTACAAACTTTAATATATGTTCACTATCATGATGAAATCCATTAGAAAACCCGAGACTATGAGCATGTCCCATTTAACTGTCATAGATGCCAAGAATATGGCCACTTGTATTGGGATTTTCCTTTTCTCTAGAAACAATATCCTTCACAAACATTGAGACAAAAATATGTACAATGTTCTGAGAAGGTGGCACAATGAAGATTCAATCAAATAAATAAGGAAAATCCTCACTCGAGGAATCCTCCTCAACCCAACAACAAATTTGTAGCTCTAAGTAAAGACCATAAAATTCCTACTATCCATGCTTAGGAAACACACCCACAAAACATAGCATTGATTAAGGCCCTACAAAAATTAAATCCCCAGAAGTTATCCCGAAGTAGTGATAGGAAAAAAACCACAAAAATGTGGAAGTGTCATCAAAGGAAACCCATAAGGCATAAAATAAATAGATGTAGATGAGACACTCTTGCATGCATGGTAGAAGAGTTACAAGGTAAGGATATACAGTAATTTCCTAAACAAAATATCAAGATACTATATAAGGCCTATTTAAGCCTTCAAAAATATCAAAACCCTAGCTCATTAAGCCATGGCATCCACACTCACAATTGCAAGGAGTCCAAAAAGCCTCTCAAGGAAATAATGAAGAAAGGAAAAAAAAGAAAAAAGGATCTTCTCAAAGAAATAGGAGACATTCTATCCAACACAAGTCATCCTTGTCTCAGAGGTATTCCCCTCTATCCATCATCCTTCTTAATGAAGTTGATCACATGGAACGTTAGGGACATAAATTGTAGAGGAAAGCAAACGATCCTACAAGACTAAATCTATAGGGAAAACCATATGATAATAATGTTATAAGAGACTAAATGATCTAGTGAGTGATTGAATGAAATAACCAACAAGTTTTGGAAAGTATCTAGACTATTTATTGGTTAAAAACAATCAAGTACTGAACATTAATCTATAAACCCAAGGATTTGTCTTTCTATTTTAAGGTAGTAAAAAAAGTTTATGCAAGAGGCTTTCAAGAGCTAATGTTGGTGATATATGATCTAATATGAGGTCTAAATCTCTCTCATGCAAGAATATTGATCCTAACTATCAACAAATAATTTTACATCTAATGAAACCACATCTCATTACAAAAAGGAAATTTGAATGCGCAACTAATCACTGAATAAATGTTCTAACTAAGAAACAACATAATTAATCTTAATTCTAAACTTATCAGTGATCTAACCATTCATAAAAAAATATCAAAAATTATCTAATTTAATAGTAGTGCTTGAGTAAACAATAATAATGAAACAACAACGAAAAATCAAAGAAACAACTATCATCTACCCAAGAAACAACAAAATGAAATAATTCTATGAACTCTATTGCTATTGAAAACATAAACAATTTCCTTAATAAACATCTATTGGGAAAGAATTTTTTAAAAAGAGCAAACAACAAATGCCAACCTAAGTTTACAAAAATAAGGTAATTCTTCATCAAGGAAGCAGACCCAAACTGCTTGAAATTAGACCACCTCTAAGAAAAAGTCAGATTAAGAAATAATTGAAAATGCTAAAATCAAATAAGAAGTCTTTATATTATAATCCTTCGGAGAAATGATTATAGTAAAAATAAATTGTTCATAATTCTGTATTTTACAAAAAGTACAACCCCATCAGAGGTGAATTCCTCTGCTTTATATTTTTTTCCCAAGAAAAATTGTAATCTTTCATTAATACTTGAAAAATTAGATATAGTAGATGCTAGAAGCATATGTAGTATTGGCTTGTAGCCATGTTGGTGAAATAGATACATCCTTTTGTCACCATGACTATATAAAAAATGGTGCTAAGTGCTGGTCTCATACCACAAGGGTAATAACATAATATAATCTATATAAAACATATGAAATAATTACAATGACATTCACCACATAGGGCGATAGAGAAATAAAAGTCTGTAGATAGTAGCTGCAATGGTATATACAATGGAAAAGATCAAAAATTGTATGAACAAAAACCAAAAAGACTAGGGCCTGTCTGCCCTATAATATGCCTGATCTATGTATGACCAGTGATAATATTGGTACTGTTCAGCTCCATTCTGGTCTTGTATCAATCACTGTCCTCTGGGTAGTAGTGAGGCCTCCTTGGAAATCCTATTAGCGCTTTGGTTATATTCCCTATAAATGTGATGACATCAGATTCTATTAAATTGAGATTTGAGTAAAATCACTTCACACAAAATATATCTAAGAGTGTGTGCATGGCAGGCGGAGACATTATTAAACCAATTGATAATGATTTTCGAGTTGCCAAATATCTATAGATTGATGCAATCATGTCCTAGGGAAAAATGCAATATATGACGGAGGGTGATAAGTTCAGCAAAATTGTTAGTTCCACCTCCAAGTCCCAGCTTGACATTGTAATAATGTTGGTCATTTAGGTGAAAAATAAAACCACCCCCATAGTTGTGCTCCTATGTAGCCCCATCAGAAAAAGCCCAAGGTATGGTTTTGTCAATAGGAGCGGGGGCAAGAGGTCAATGAAGTGTGGGAGGTTTGTTATTAGGTAATTCATGATAGGCTGATAAGATATTGGCAACCACGACAGGCCCAATTGAAGCCCCTTCATCAAGAATAATTTTGTTACTCGTCAACCAAATGGACCAGCAAAAGAGCAGGGGAGGTTGAGCAGTTTGGAGCCATGATGAATAGTGTACCAATTTCACCAAGCGCTATTGACATTTTCCGCGTCCCATCTACCAGCTTGTAATGAATTTGAGATGGATTCCCAGAGACTTTTGGAGAAATCACATTTTAAAAAGAGTTGATTTGTAGATTTAGAGCCCTGTTTACAGAGGACACACCAACTCGGGCCGTGGAAAGCATGATGAGATAATTGGTCCCCTGTAGGAACTTTGTAATTGAGCACACACTAGAAAAAGAGTTTGGTCCTCGGGGGAGCATGTAATTTCCAAATCATTCGCCACCAAGTAAGTGTGATTGTTGACTGCCCGTTAACGTTGATAGCAAGGTAACCAAATTTTGGCGAATAAATAACATTATCAGCAATGCACCAGATAAGTTCATCAGGACCCTCCATGATTTTGATGTGGGATTCTGTCAGAGCATTTATGTAATCTTGCCAAGTATGGTGCCATTGTGGGGTAATATCTAGGGAGTTAGTAGACTTCCATCCTTGGGAGAAGATGGACATGTTATCATGATCAACAATGTGTGCCATGACAGATATTTCCCTCTAATTTAAATGATGAATAAGTTCTCTCAGAAGAATATAATGGGCTCCCCCTCCTAACCATGGATCCATTCCAATGTCGGCTTTTGATCCATAATTTATCCACCAGGAAATATGATTGCAAATAATAGGTAGGGAATGCAGCAATGCTTTCCAAACAGAGGAGATGCCTGATTTTTTCCATTGAGGTAAACATACCCAATCCATGATCTGCATAGGCCATATGTATTTGTGGTAAGAGACAACGGTACAGAGATTCTGTCCCATGAGAAGAGTCCACCCATTTTGGCAGCCAAGGCCTGGGAAAAATGGCTAAGATATTTTAAACCCCAACCACCCCATTTTTTTGGCAATGTGATCTTTTTCCGGCTCACCCACGCAAATATATTCTTATCTTGATGCCCATTCCATAGGTATTTGTTGCAGATTTGTTGAAGACGGGAAAGTATGTTGCTAGGAATTTAAGCCAGAGACATCCAAAATATAGGCATGGCCTCTAGTATAGATTTGATGAGGACCAATCTACCCACTCGAGATAAAAAATGGTGGCTCCAACGAGTCAACCTTTTCTCTAGCTTGATGACCAACCAAATCCAATTAGCTATTTTTTGACTCAACGGTTTGATCCAGAAACCCAGGTATTTGAAGCCCTGATCAAGTGGAAGGATATTATAAGGAAAGTGATGTTGGGGAAAATGAGACTCTTGAATGGAAGTTAAAGCTAGGGTGATAGTGGATTTCCCCTGACTAGCCAACATAACCGTAGCCCTAGAGAAAAGAGAGAGATCATTTGCAAAAGATGTTGAGTCTCTGATACCATGGAGGAAACTGACATCATCCACAAATAGAAGATGAGTGAGGTAACAATGATCATTTACTTTTAGCCCAAAAAGTCTACCATTCCTTTTCTCCTGGATAAGGATTCTACTGAGACCTTCCATGACGATAAGGAAGAGGAGGGGAGATAGAGGACATCCTTGTCTAAGACCCCTCTCTGCATGGAAAACATGTGATGATGATCCATTAATAAGAACACTGAAAGAAGATGATTTGATGCAGGACATGATTCAGATGATAAAACTGTGAGGAAATCCCAAATGCATAAGAAGCATTTTGATGTATAACCAGCTGACACGATCAAATGCTTTGGCCAAATCCATCTTGAATATGATTCCCTTAAGCTTTCTCGACCGAATTGAGTGAATAGCTTCCTTGGCTGTGCTAATGGCTTCATGGATCTGACGACTCTCTAGGAAAGCAAATTGCTCAGGGGAAATATGCTGAGAGAGGATGGGTAAGATCCTATTAACGATAATTTTTTCAATGATCTTGTATAGACAGTTGCAGAGAGAGATAGGCTGAAAATCATTAAAGGATGAGGGAGTATCTGTCTTAGGGATAAGAGCAATGAAATTAGATTTTATGGCATCATATAATTTTCCAGTAGTTTTTCATTCCTCAATCACTTGAAGCAGGTCATTTCCCAATAATTCATAAAATGCCAGATAAAGTTCAACCATCCATCTGTCCGGCCTAGGGCTTTTGTCCTTCTCGAACCACTTTAGGGTCCCCTCTAGTTCAATGGATGAGACAGGTGATGTGAGCTCATCCTCCATATCTTCATCCACAAAATGTGGAAAATGGCCAGCAACTTGGATAATATCAGCTAATTTAGTCCCATGAGCGGATTTATAAAGGTTTTGAAAGTGAGAGGTGCCCAGCTGAGATAATTTGTTGTAAGTATCTGCCACACCTCCATAAGGTAAGAGAAGGTTCCAAATAGTATCTGAGACCTTTCTGCCTTTGGCATAGTTTTGAAAGAACTTTGTGTTGTCATCCCCAGCACGTAGCCATAAGGCTCTGCTTTTTAGTCTCTAGGTTTCCTCTCTCTCCTTTAGAATCTTTTCCTTCGATTTCTCAAGCTCAATGAGGTGCAATTTGTCATGCAAAGATGTAAACCCCTATTACCGTTATCCAAGAGACATTTCAATTTAGATTCAATCTGAGAGAGAATATGATCCTCCCTCTCTGATTTTTCCTTGGCAGCAGAAACCCTTGGCCAAGGATCGATGGCCTGAAATAGGATTAGCTTTCCAAAAATTAGTGACAAGCTTAATGAAACCAAGATCTTGAAGCCAAATTTCATTGAATTTAAAGGGAGGTTTTGGTTTTAGATGGGGTACAAGTATCTCCATATATATAGGATAGTGATCTGAGATGCCCCCAACACCCACCCATTGTCTATATCTATGTAGGATTTGCAACAAGGGAATCTTGATCATGAAACGGTCAAGCCTCCTAGCCAATGCTACCTCCCAAAGCCTTTTGTTCCTCCATGTGGGTAGGGGTTTGTTCATAGGAATGTGAGATAGGTTGTGAAGTTCCAATACGTTCATCATGAAATCTGACAGAGGATTCACTTGTGCTTGTGAGCGCCACGATTCTCCAAACCCCGGAGAGAAATTGAGATCCCCCCCCATGATAATATGATCGGCAGAAACAATGGCAAGGTTAACGAACCTGAGCCAAAAATCCTCTCGTTTGTGGCAAGGCCCATAAATGTTAATAATGCAGAGCTCCAAACCCAATTCTGCAGAAAAAAATGTCTAGCCCAATAAACCCAAGACCACCCTAGGCTGTGAAAGCTTTGATGGTTCGAGGATTATACCCAATGGCAAGACCACCAAAATGTCCCAAGACGTCAAGAGAATGAAAATTCCAGCCAAGTTTAAGGGATACTAGGGAAATGGAAATGATATCGGCCTTCCCCAGGGTTTCTTGTAGCATGATGATGTTCACAGGCTCAGACTCGAAGAGTCTCCTAAGAGTTAGTTTTTTAGAGGCACTAGCCATACCCCTGCAGTCAAAAGAAAGACACTCCATGTGGGGAACTGTCCCTGGGTATTCAAAGCTCTAAGTACCTGATCCATGGAGGATTTTCTTCTTGATACTACTTCAACCCTGACCTTTTGGATGGCTTTGGAGAGATAAGATTTACGACCACAAGAAGATTTGGTGAAAAGACCAGGTAAAGAGAGACCTAGCCCGGATATGGATAGAGATGAGTTGTCCTCGAGAGAGCACGAGCATAGATTGTATGAGTGTGAGGGTTCAAACCCATCCTTAGAAAATGTGGGGTGGGGGGAGATAGTGGTAGATGGGAACAATGGAGCGGTTGTAGAGAAAAAAGGCGGATGGAAAGAGAGGGAACATGGAATGGAGGGGATGAATTAGAGAGGAGATGATGAAACATGTTATCACTTAAGAATTCTAATACCAAAATTTCTCACATTAGTTTGATGGTAAAAGTTGGTGCTAGTCTAAGTTTGATTTTTGTTTGCCTAAGTCTTAGGAGTCTTGAGTCAAATATGCATTCTCATTCATCACTGGTCATTCTCGTTCATCACCAGTCTGATAGCCATGTGTCAGTTTTGTTTAAAAGTTACTATGTGCCACAAAGCCCTTTAGGTGATTTCGTAGCGCATGTAACCATTTTGAAGTATTTTTGCAGCGCAACAGGTTTTAGGTGATTTCACAGCGCGATATGTTTTAGGTGATTTCGTAGCGCATAATTCAAAATATACTCTAACTACGCTACGAAATCAAAGATTCATGCATTCCGCAGCGAATCTTTCCTAACTGGAAAATCTATCAAGTTAAGTTATAGTTGCATCATTCATTGTCAGTTTATGCACTCCACATATCATGTCCAACCGCTTATCTCCATCATTACAGCCGCTAGGTAAATTGATACACATGGATTGCAAGTTTCAAGAAAAGCCAGGTATGCACAATCTTAATGATGATTGTATTCGTTGCATGAGAAACAAGTCTACAAGATTTCAATTTGAAAACATTGTTATCAAGCAAGGCAGCTATCAAGCGAGGCAGTCATTCAAGCGAGGCAGAGATTGGAGTTGGAGCAGTGCTAGCATTTCCAACCTCCATTACACTGAACCTTCATGGAGGGATCGGCAGAAAGAAAAGACCACAGATCAGGAAAATGTTTGAGAAATGAGCCTGAAGGTTTAGACATAACCTTGAACAACAAAGAAGTCGAGCATGCATTCAAACAAGCCGGATGTTGGAATTTTTGCAAGAAACTCTAGGGAGGTCATGCACAAGTTACCAAGGAATTTGCCCTGAATTTCACAGGACTAAACTCAAAGGTTGGTATGCTGGAATTGCAGGTCTCACCAGACATGATATCCACAATTACAGAGATTCCAAGGGGGCAAGAAAGTTGGTTTAAGAATTTCCAATTTGATATGAACCCATGCAAAGAGTTTCTAAAGTAGGAATTCATTAACTCAGATTTAAACAAGTCTATTCCTAGAAGTTATGTCAAAGAGTCATATGCCAATCTTCTTACTTGTCTACAGAAGTACCTTACCTGTGAAGGGAGATATAATAAGGTGTATTCATACCATTTTAAACTTTTGTTGCATTTCACAGGAAACGCATCTATTGATCTACCTTTTTACTTATTCTGTAGCTTAAGTAAAATGTGTGATAAGGTGCAGCTAAAGAAAGAAGCCTGTGAGACTTGATTGTTCCACCATGGCTTGGTTAAGTTGATAGTTCTGCATGAACTCCAGAGAGTAGGTAGGGACTCTCACACATTCATATTCATGTCTAGTTTAAAGAAAAAGACTGGTCTCAGCCCTCAAGCTACAAAATATCTTCCAACAATAATTGGTCATCAGACAGAAACAAGATCCAATAGGTTTTCAAAGTTGAAGGCAAGGAAACAAGAGAATCCACCAAGCCACTGACTATTCAGGATACACACCAGCAGTATCTTAAAGAGAAAACTCAGGTTAAAGAAAGTGCACATGAATCAAGCACAGGTGAAGGAGTTCAAAAAAGAAGGACTACGAGCCAGGTAGCTAAGGAAAAGGGTAAGTCAGTGACTATTGAAGAAAGCCCTGTTTCAAAGGGAGACTTAAATGACTTATTGCAAGCCATTGACATTGAAGAGTCTCCACTAGTGCAAGTAGATTTGATAGAGTCAGGAAAAGACAAGGCTAAGAGAGTTAAAGCCTCAAAGAAACTAAAGTTTGATGATCAGGTTGATCAATTTGTATTTAAGCCCAGGAGACCCATAACGAGGAAGTTTAAACAAATACAAGAGGTACCGCCAAGAGCAGATGAAACAGGGAAGGTGACACGGCCTCATGAAAGAAAGGATATAGGCAAAATAGTTGCCATTCAAGAAGAAGATAGTGTGGAAGACTTGAAAAAGAGATTGGAATTGGCCAACTTTGAAATTGCTAGACTGAAGAAAGCTGCCATGAAATTTGCAGTTAAGGAGGCTTATTTTAACCAAATGTAAGCTCGGTGGGAGGACCAAACATTTCAAATTCCCGAGGTGGTTGATTTTAGTGTTCAATTCTGTAGCTGGACTGTTCCTGCAATAAAGGAAGCTCAATTTATTAGAAAGGTCAGTACAAACCTCGAATCTGGGATCAAGGTCATGAACAAACTAATTGAAGACTTAAAGATACAGTTAAGCCAACTAAAAGAATCTCCTTAAAGAAATCTCAAGTAAGGCTATGTTTCAAATTTTGATGGTTTTGCTTGGTATAATCTTTCTTGAAGAATCATATATTTCCATTCAGTTTTGAGAGGCCTTGGAGCAATTGAAAGAATGTTTAAATAGAAAAAGGCTCAAAACAACAAAATTTTGGTTGAGTTAGTCTGAGAAAATTGTGTTTTTTGGAATAACACAACAGTTTCGTAGCATGCTATGAAACTGCTGAAGATGATGACTAATGCTCAGCAGTTTCATAGCGTGCTACGAAACTGCTAAAGCTACACAATCTAATCTCAGTCAACAGATTTTGAAATACAAGCGGAAATTTTGAAAAGGGAGTATCTTCAAGGGATCATCTAAAGCTATCAACTTTTAACAAGGTCAAGATAGGTGGAGGAAACATGTATTCAAATCCAACTCTAAACTTTTTGTCATAAAGTGAGCACATTTACTACAGTCCAAGATATGTCAAATAGCTTGGAAAAGCTTTTGCCTTCACACATGAAAGAGGTTGAAAGCACATCAAGGACGTGGCAATCTGATATATATTTTGGATAATCAAAGATGAAGGGCATGGTTCTTTGGATTTGAATATTTTTGAGGCAAACCAAAGGCCAATAAACAGGGGTAGTTTTCTATGTTTCAGGGGAAATGGAGAAGATGTGACATTGAAGACCAGTATGGAGTTTTGAACATCCACCACAACCAAACTAAAAAGGGACCACATGTCAAAGAACGAGAGTGATTGTAATTAAGGCTATTATTAGCATAATATGGAGTTGGATTCCTATTTGATTTAGATTTCTAGAAAGTCTAGTTGCAGTTTATACATTTAATAGGCAGTTAAAAGTTGAATAGGTGTCATTAGAAGTAGATTTCAAGTTCCCCTCATGCTTGAGGAGGAATCTCAGTTAGATAGAAGAGGTCTCTATATAGGAGAAAGCGAAATGTAATAAGGGTTGGAAATTTATGTGAAAAAGCTCTGATATTTGGCCTATGTAAAGACTCTGTTTTTCTAGTAATACAGTACTGGCTTATGCTTCTCAAGAATCATATAGACTTCAATGTATGAGTTTCTTTTGTTGTCTCTTCATGATTATCTACAGTGTTATGAGTATTTGATTACTTAGAAATCACTTGCAGTGTTCTAATTTCCTTCATATACTCGTTGACTGTTTTCTTTGTGTTTGGTGTGCTCTACCTATATTGAAATATGAATGCCTTGACTTTTATGCAAAGCCAATCCTACTGTTAATACTAGATCACATATGACTCCATAAGCCCAATGGATACCTGTTAATTTTGTTTCCACCATTTTCATTTCTATTTGTTTCACAAAGAGTTAGCCATCTTGATCATAATAAAAAACCTTTAATCCCTTGAGAGAGCCCTCTCAGGCTAAGGAGGCTAAGCCTTAGCTAAAAGATTGGTTTGAAACAATTACTTGAAGTCTTCCTAGTATACAACCTTCCAAGGCCTGATTTTGAGATAACAAAACATGTGAAGCAATACTTGAAACAAAAACAGAGGAGATAGGGTTAGAGGAGGTACCCGCTTTCCTCACAGCCTCAGCAGTTTCTCCAGATCACATCATGGGAGGTGACGATGTTCTGCATGAGCATGTTGTAGCTTGAGGGGAGACCGCATGAACAGAATCCCTAGTAGTTGCAATGGGAGGACATTCCGAGTGAGAAGAAAATAGTCCCTTAGTGCCTTCAACTGCGATCAGAGATTCCTGAGACTTTTTGACCAAAGGGCATTCCTTGAAAATGTGACCAACCTTGTGACACCTCCTACAGTGGAACGAGACTCCCTCATAGTCCAGGATCTGTACTCAAGTGACATTCCTCCACTACAATGTAATTTTCTCCTCCAAACCCTCTCGAGTGTCCAAATGGACAAGAATGCGAGAAAGGGTTCGATTCTTTGTCTAGACTTAAGATCTATCATAGTTGAGATAGGTACCAAGCATGTTCCCGATCCGCATGAAGACATCCTCCGACCAGTACTATAGAGGAAGCCCCGACAGATGAACCCAGAGTGGTTGAGTGCCTATTTGTTCCCATTTTGGATCAAACATCAGGCTCCAGTGCTTGAGAAGGACAAGGGCCATCTCAATATGCCAGTAGCGGGCAAGTACTAAATTTTTTAATTCTTCCTTTGAAAGATGCAATGAAACCCTCTAGGTTTTAACCCCGTAAAGAAATTACCTGCATACGAATTCTAAATCACAGGAAAAATAAAAATGCGAGAGAATAACACATAAAACACATATACACAGAGATTTCCCACTGGATCTCAAAACCGAGACACCAGTTGATTTTTCATTTGTTCCTTTAAATGTTACAATACATATTTATACATGCCGAAGCATCCAATACCATGGACCGAAAAACCATCACGTCCAATACCATGGACCAAAAAAACCATTGATCCAATACCATGGACTGAAAACCATCGCGTCCAAAAAACATGTGTGAAAATCATGCACAAAACCATAGGAGGGTCTGCCCAACCTAACATAGGGTCCAAAACCAAAATTTTCGGGGGCGCTGCCCCAGACCCCATAAAGTGGGGTTACGGGTACCCTCAAACCCCCTATTAACTATGTGGAAAGAATATAGCACAACCCAACAATCTCCCACTTGTTGTTTTCTTTCCACAGGAGAGCTTAGTCATTTTTCCAGCCCTGAAACGCCCATTGTTTCTCTACACCAAGAGAACTTCTCAAAGCTCACAGATTTTGTCAATGCATCTGCGGTATTCTTTAAAGTGTCCACCTTTACCACAACACCTTTTTGTCTTCTATCATATCCCTCACAAAGTGATACTGAACATCAATGTGCTTTGTCTTGGAATGATAAGCAGGGTTCTTTGCCAAGAAAATTGCACTTTGGCTGTCATAGTCTATCCTTATAGCTCCCTGTACTAACCCCATACTTGAACACAATCTCTGCAACCAAACTGCTTCCTTGCTTGCATGAGTAGCTTCCATGTATTCTGCCTCTGTAGTTGATAGTGCCACTATAGATTGTTTCTTAGTCATCCAACTGACTGCACCTCCAAATAGGTTAAACACATACCCACTTGTAGATTTTATCTGATCCAGATCTCCAGCCCAGTTTGCATCAACAAAGCCACGGATATCCAACACTCTGTCCAATCCTGGTCTTCCTTGGTAGCACAAACCATAATCACTAGTGCCACACAAATACCTGAACACCCGCTTCACTGCTGTCCAATGCTCCTTCCCTGGTTTTGACATAAACCTGCTCAATACTCCCAGCATGTGCAATGTCTAGTCTAGTACATACCATCGCATACATCAAGCTACCGACTGCACTTGCATATGGAACACAAGACATGTCCTCTTCCTCTTCTTGTGTCTTCGGACACTGTTCAACAGATAACTTCACACCTACAGGAATAGGAACCTTCACTGGCTTACTATCTTGCATATTAAACCTCTGCAGTATTGTCTTGACATACCTCCTTTGGTTTAACCAGAGCTTCCTATTTGCCTGATCTCTTTTAATTTCCTTGCCCAAAATATAGTTTGCAGCACCAAGATCTTTCATGTCGAATTTGGAGGAAAATTGGGTCTTCAAATCCTGAATAATTTCTTTGTCATTTCCAACCAGTAACATATCATCCACATACAAGACCAGATCAATAACATTGTCACCAATTAATTTAAAATACACGCAGTGACCTTCTTTGCTTTTGGTCAAGCCAAGTCCCCATATAAATG
>APFE031338414.1:3187-50156 GCA_000404065.3 Pinus taeda
CAATTGACATATCACATCTATAACACGGAGGTCTACCTATGGGGCCCTACTTGATGTGAGTCAAATGGTGATAGGAATGTCTGAGTTCAAGTAGAGCATGAAGGGACATGTCTGAGATGTACTGAAGGAAAATCTTATAAGGGGACCATTCCCCTCATGCAGCAGGTCCACAGGTTTGGAACAACCCGAGGAGTTTGAGATTCATGATCAGGAATCTCATGTATATAGGTGGAAGAAAGCCCTCTATGGCTTGAAGCAAAACACCCCGGGCGTAGTATGAGAGGATTGATAGCTGTCTGATGAAGCTGAGATTCACTAGGAGTGAAACTGATCCAAACCATTACTCAAAGGTTGTGGATGATAGACCTCTCATACCGGCACCTTATGAGGACGACCTATTTCTGACAGGTGCAGACCCTCTCATTTGCAGGGGTAAGAGGGAGTTGGATTCCAGATGTGGAATGATAAACTGTAAGCCTGTGACTACCTCGAGGAACATAACTTTCAGAAGTTATATGGTAGTGATGTCGGACTAGATTTGGGAAATGCCTCTAAGTTTCATAAACTCATTCGCGTTGATGTTCTTGGTGAACTTCCATCCGGACATATGCTTTGCAGTTAGCATGGTGAGCTCATATTTGGTTGAGCCTCACTGGATTGGTGCCAAGAATCTTCTGAGATATCTTCGGGGCACAATCTCTCATGGATTGAGATACACTGCAAGAAATATGAAACTGCATGATTATTCGAATGCTGACTCGGCAGGCAGTGTGGAGGATCACTAGAGCACTTCTTAGTGCTGGTTCTCTTTGGATTCTACTTCGATATCATGGATGAACAGGAAGCAGAAGTCGATTGCTATAAGCACCGCCGAGACTGAATACATAGCTACGAGTATGATCTCGTGTGAAGCTGCATGGTTGCAGAAGCTCTTAAGTGAGTTGTTTGTACACGTGATGAATACCACTGTGATTCTCTGTGACAACTAGAGTGGGGATTCGATTATTGAGGAATCCCGTATTCGATGATTGATCCAGCAGATAGACATCAGACACTGCCTTATTTGCGATATGGTAAGTCGATGAGCGAGGAGGCTCCATCGCATTGAGACTGATGTACAGGTTGCAGAGATTTTGTCAAAGCCCTGGGAAAAGGTCAAATCGGTGACTTTCCCGAACGTCTTGGAGTCGTTGAGAGACCTTCTTATAAGGGTTCTGCGTGTTGCATGCATTGAGCTCTGGGAGCTCTGGGGGGCTTGGGGTACTTACTGGAGCAACATACGACCACAAGGCGACTCACCCTCCCCTGGTGGTGCGCTATGAACATGATGATTAGTTCTCCTATGGGCTGGGATGATTAGTTCTCCCCTGGCAACTATGGAACATGATGATTAGTTCTCCTGTGGGCCATGATGATTTGTTCTCCGTGGCGACTATGGAACAAGATGATTAGTTCTCCTGTGGGCCAGGATGATTTTTTCTCCGTGGCAACTGTGGAACAGGATGATTAGTTCTCATGGGCCAGGATGATTAGTTCTCCGTGGCATCCACTGATAGGATGATTCGTTCTCCTGTGGACAGGATGATTAGTTCTCCTGTCGAGGCATCCTACCCATGTAGTCTGAGACTTATGGGAAGTACCTCTCATCTGATCAATGAGCAGGGAAATGAGGATAGAGACCATAGTAGTACTATAGATGGACACATCGCTGTATCTACCATACTCACTATGCTAGGATGACCTCCATTGATCTGGGATCAATGAAACTGATCTGGGATCAATGAAACTGATGTGGGATCAGTATGAGTGGTTTGAGACAATCTCTTGTGACATTGGTTTGGGATCAATATGAGTGGTTTGAGATACTCCCTTGTGACATTGATCTGGGATCAGTATGAGTGGTTTGAGGTGACATTGATTTGGGATCAATGAAACTAATCTGGGATCAGTATGAGTGGTTTGAGACACTCTGTTGTGACATTGATCTGGGATCAATGAAACTGATCTAGGATTAGTATGAGTGGTTTGAGACACTCTCTTGTGATATTGTTCTGGGATCAATAAAATTGACCTTTGGTCAGTAAGAGTGATGTGACACACTCTCTTCAGATGAAATTGACTTTGGGTCAGTAGAGAATGGTATGAGACATTCTCGATCAATTCTTCTTCTTCATGGTTCAACAGAGTAGAGCAAAGTAGAGCAGAGCAGAGCTTAGCAGATCAAAGCAGAGCAAAGCAGTGCAGGGCACTGATGGCAGAGATAGTATAGTCGGACATAGGATCAATGGATGGAGTTCTCCCTAGTTGAGTGGTAGTGTTAAAATTGGCAACTAGAGCCAAACTCCATGTGGGTCATCTTATTTATGGCAGCTGATATTTTTCTTGGATCCCTTTCATTGAGAGGTGTAGGATTGATCGAAAGATTATCCGATTCTGATAAGTATTCATGGAGTTATGAATTTATTTGTGTTATAAGACAATTTGTCAAGGTTGGTCAGCAACCAAATAAACCCCACATGTGCTCAACGTTTTAGTATAAATAGAGGTGGCCTTCAAGTAATTTCAACACACTTGGGATCTCTTCCTCTGTTTACTTGTTTTTGGGTTTTAGGAGGAGGAGAGATCCTAAGGAATAACGTTGGCCTGATCAGAGGGCAGAAAGTTGAAATTGTCGGAAATGTCAGAAAAGCTGAAAAAGCGGGAAATGTCGGAAAAGCCGGAAATGCCGGAAAAACCGGAAGAGCTGGAAATGCCAGAAAAGTCGGAAAAGCCAGAAAAGAGCTGGAATTGCCGGAAAATCCAGAAAAGAGTTGGAACTATCGGAAAAGCCAGAACTACTGGAAAAGCCGGAACTGCTAGAAAAGCCGGAACAGTCGGAAAAGCCGGAATTGCTAGAAAAGCCAGAAAAGCCGGAACTGCCGGAAAAATTGGAAAAGCCAGAACTGCCGGAACTGCAAGAAAAGCAGGAACGCCGGAAAAGGCAGAACTGCTAGGAACTGCCGAAATAGTTGGAGCATCTGTCTCTGAAGGAGAGCAACATGCAAGGGACAACTAACTAACATTGGGACAGTTGTATGGTACTTAGCAGCCAAAACACCAAGCATGCAATGTTACAACTAACATGCAAGGGACAACTAGCATGCTAAGGACAACAAGCATGCTAGGGACAACAAGCAAGCAAGGGACAACAAGCAAGCAAGGTGCAGCCAACACATAGGTCAGGATGGCAACATGGTGCAACAGTGGCACATAATGCAATACAGTGATGGGTACAATCATGATTAATGAAGCGTGATGAGATGCAACATAGTGATGATGGATGTAGCATGGTGTAGCGCGGTGAGGTGCAGCATGATGGCGAAATGTAGCACAACGATAGGTGAAGGAGTCACCTTGGAGAATTAGTTGAAGCAACATGTCTTCAATTGATCTCATGTATCATCTTCTTAGAGATGATCTATGCTCCTATCTAGATAAGTCAAAGTGTTGACTTTTGTTGTAAATGTACTATCTCTCTCTCTCTGTGCTGAACTATTGAAGAACATATTAGAAGAATTGATCAAGGGTTTCCCCACATTGGGGTTTGTCCCTGGCTAGCGCCACATCTTGTGTCCTCTTGTCTTGGCTTGTCTTCTGCGATTTATGTTTATGTTCTATCTGCAGTTTACTTTAATGCTAATGTGTTTGCTATTCTGGAAAAGATATGGAGCTAACTGTGAAAATTGAAATAAATTGCTCTAAGCATAGAACATACCTAAAATTAACATCATTCCATAATGTTACGTGCCTACTACATTAGCAGACCTGTCATTTGTCGCACTAGTTGGCATGTCCTTCCAAAATAATGCATCTTAACATCACATGGTTGTAAACGTCGGTTGTTTCTAGGGGGTTCCTTAGTCGTTTTGCAAAAGTTGGAAGGGGCAATGAATGTTTGCAATATACGTCGGGCAGTATACCACCTAGTATCCATTTCAGATACCCCTTCCTCTAATAGGTATTGCCCATGTTGAATTGGGGGGCGTACTCAATAAGGATTGTAGATTTAGCGTGTCGACAGATGAATCTTTGAACTATTTAACCAAATCATAAAACATATAAATTTTACACCAAAAATTTGATTTTTTCATTTTTTTTTTCAAAATTTAAGGAAAAATACCCAAAATTTTCGAGATTCTGGAAGCATTTATTCAAACAAAAATTAGGAAATCATTCCTTGCTACAATACCTCCAGTGAGTTCAAAGGCTTTTGTGTGAAAGTAGATATCAAGAAAGAGTTGACACTAACTTATAACCTGCAGCAAAATGAGTTTGTTGAGAGGAAAAACAAGCCCATCGATAGGATTGCTAAAGTCACGATCCATGCTCATGGTTGCTCATGTTCCTGTGGGCAAAGGCATGTGATACAATAGTCTTCATTGAGAACAAGAGTGCTTAGAAGGTCTTGGGGGACAAGGCTCCTAAGGAGGCATTGACAAGAGTGAAACTGAAGGTGGGACATTTTTGTATCTTTGCAGTGTCTAATATATATCCATGTAACATCATAGAACAGGAAAAAGTTGGAGCTCTTAGGACAGAAGGGTATTTTTGTTGGTTATTGATTTGTAAATTACTGTGGATATTCCACTGGACAGTTTGTGATAATAGATCTAATAAAATTATACTTAAAAGTTCCAAAATATACACTATTACAGTTTTATATCTTTTTAGATATGTGGATTACTATTAATAGCGTATGCATGCGAATTAAAATTATGCATAAAATAGAGAATGACAAAATAAAAGCTCACAAATACATTTCACATGTGATATGACTTGGGAAACCCTTTCGAGAGAAAAACCTAGCTGAAAGGTGAGGCTGCTTCACTCTTTTTTTATTGGTTATTCTAAAAGCAAATATGGTTGTTAGTACAAAGAAGTATGGCTTGTGGCTCGTAGGATGCTACAGTGCACATATCTTCTCTATAAACTC
Source organism: Pinus taeda (assembly GCA_000404065.3). NCBI lineage: Eukaryota > Viridiplantae > Streptophyta > Pinopsida > Pinales > Pinaceae > Pinus > Pinus taeda. The sequence goes on from APFE031338414.1 coordinate 8,160, forward strand.
TACCTCCTATCCCTCTTGGTTATTTTTGCTCAACTATGGAACACATGCACTCGAAAGAATGGAACCCCTTTTCCTCCTAGTGGCCCGGTTATAACACAACTCGATAACCTACTAATGGTTTGGTTTGACTACCTCAACTCTTAACTAGAGTTACAATATAGACTCTTTTAGAGTCTTCTACATCATAATCACGTGGCTAGCCCCTTTTTCATTAATAGTGGGGGTTGACGTGGCATTCTCTCGAATTATGGTGGTGAAAATAGGAAGGTCAACTTCTGAGTGGCATAACTTTCGCATAAGGACTTTGATTGGTGCAATTCTTTTGTCGTTAGAAACATCTATGTGTGTAGAATAGGAAAAGAAGGTGTGGTGTGAAAGTGACAAAGTTTTACCCCCCAAAAAAACGTTGTTTGATGCTCGAAAGTGCTACCAGAAGGTTTCAGGCCCCAAGTTGCCAAATTGGGTCCTACTAGTAAAAATGGACTTGAGAGCTTATTCCTCCACTTGTTCCACTCTAGAAGCATCGAGATGGATGAAAAACAATAAATGATCCAATTCGGATCACACCTCCCGATTTTGGGAGGTTTTGGCCCCCAAAAACTTCTATTGAATGAGGTGGGGAAATTTTTCCTCCACCTTCTCCTGGGTGCACCATTTAACTTTTCTTGGAAGTTTTCCTTTCAACCTAATCTGCCAAAGGTCATGTTGCCCCTTTTCTTGTAGTTCTGGACCTCTTCTGCAACGCTGTATCTTCTGTCAACTCTGCTTGAGCATTTGGTGCCAAATCCTCCACAAAAGGTAGGACCTGTTCCTCTTCCTAATCTAGCATGGAGGGCTCATAGAGTTTCAAATTCTCTACATTCGCATATATGGTGGTAAATTGAGTCGATAGGCATTATCACCCACCTTCTCCAATATCTCAAAGGGACCATACTGCAGAGCCTTGTTTTTCTTACCAGGCCCCTTTAGCCTCTCCTTGTTTCACTGTAGCCATACTTTGTCTCCTACCTTGAACAATTTTTCTGTTCTATGTTGATCATGCCTGACCTTATACTTTTCTTGTGACCTTTGCATTGTCTCTGGTACCTGTAGGTGGATTTACCTGATCTTCTCTATAAATTTTTCAGCCCTCAAGGCATCTATTGTAAGGTATTCCCTCGCTCCTGTGAGGTCTTCCTGCCAATATGGAATGTCCAAAGGTGAAGGCGGTTAATATCCAAAACATGTTTCAAATGGGGAATTTCTTGTAGAAGCGTGGACTGCTTTGTTGTAAGAATGTTGTATATATACGAGATTTTCATCCTAGGTCTTCAGATGCCTCTGGTTGTATTTCCTCAGAAGCTGCACCAAAGTCCAGTTGACTACTTTTGTTTGTCCATCTGTCTATGGATGGAATGCTGTAGATCTCTTTAACTTTGTGTCCATCTTCTCCCACAATGTAGTTCGTAATTCACTTAGAAATCTTGTGTCCTTGTCTGAAACGATGCTTCTTGGTATCCCAAAGTGCACCTAGACCTGTCCAAATAACAAGTTTGTTGTTTCTTGCCAACTGATGGTCTTCTTACAGGTCATCATTACACACATCTTGCTGAACCTGTCAAATACCATGAACATGTAGTCATGTCCCTTTTTGGTTGTTGGTAAACCTCCCACAAAGTTCATGGAAATGCTTTCCCAAGGAAGAGTGGGTACATGTAAGGGATGATTTAGACCCTGTTTCTTGTTGCTAGGCTTGCTGGTACAACAAAGCATTCATCCTCTTATGAACCTAACTACCTGTTCTTGCATCTTGGGCCAATACACATACATTTGCAAGTTGGCCATGGTCTTCCCTACACCAAAGTGCCCTTCAACCTTGGAGGTGTGAGCCTCTCTAATTAGTTGCAATCGCTCACCTTTAGGAACACATAACTTATCCAGCTTGTGGAGTATCCCGTCTTGGAGATGGTAGTCAATGATGTTGTTGCAATCATGCACATGACTTTGACTCTGCAACTGTTGAAACACCTTCTTGAGGTCCTCATCCTCTGAATATGCCTCTTTGTATGCATCATGGGTGAATCGTTCCATGTGCATCAGAGTTCCCAAAGCTATGATCTTTGATGTGGGCGGCCTTGAAAGCATGTCAACCAACTTGTTGGTGCTGGCCTTCTTGTACTTAATCACTAAATGGAACTGCTGTAGAAACCCCATCCATTTGTAATGCTTGGTTTGCTGTAGCTTACTCTGTGCCTACAGGTACTGTAGTGACATGTGATCTGTGTGGATAACTGTCTCCTTTCCCATTAAATAGTGCTTCCACTTCTTCACAGTTTGCACTAGGGTATAAACCTCCTTGTTATTGGTAGGGTAGTTAAGAAATGCCCCATGAAATACATCAGAATGGTAGCATACAAACCTTCCTCTCTACATCAAGACCGCTCCCATAACATACCTACTCGCATCTGTCTTCACTTCAAAGGGTTGCTGCAAGTTTGGTAATGCCAGAACTATTGCCTGACTATTCCTCTTCTTTAGCTCCTCGAAAGCCCTTTGCTGACCCTTTCCCGTTGGAAACTCTTGCAATTTGCTGTTATGGTGTGGAGTGGTGTTGCTACCACTAAAAACGAGGCTCTGATTTTCCTTTGGTACTGTGCCGCCCCAATGACTCTTGACCTCAAAAACATTAGTAGACATCGACCATGTCATGATGGACTCCATCTTGGCAAGATCTATCCTCAACTCTCCTCCACCTATCACATACCCTAGATACATTAAAGATTGCTGTGCAAACTCACATTTCTTGAGAGATTTGCTAGCAGTTGGTGCTTCTTTGATGTCTCAAGCACTTGCGTCATATGTGAGATGTTCTTTTCCTAGGTAGCATTGTATACCAGTATATCTTCCAAATAAACAATAACAAATGAATCTATAAAAGGGTTGTTAAATTATGGTATGTTCTATGCTTAGAGCAATTTACTTCTTTTCTTCTGATTAGCCGCATATTAACAATCGCATAAACATAAAGTAAAGTGTAGATAGAACATTAAAAGACCGACAAAAAACAAGCCAAGACAAGAGACACAAGATGTGGCGGCTAGCCAGGGACAAACTCCAATGCGGGGAAACCCTTTGATCATCTTCTTTTATCTTCAATAGTTCAGCAGAGAGAAATAGTACAATGCAGAATTCTGTAATTTTATAATAGCAGCATAGAGCCCTAAATTAGCGCAGTCAAACTTGGTCAAAACAACCCCGGATTGACTTCTAGTCAACTTGAAGAACTTGGTCTTTAACAACTGTCTTTAGCAGCCCAAAACAGTCCACAAATCTCAGTCAAACAGCAGTGAACACTTGGTCAAAGTCTGGTCAAACTTGCAGCAGCTCCTTGACAGTCAACGCTGGTCAAAGGGGTGGTCAAACTTGGTCAAAGTTGCTGAATAGAACTGCGGCTAGCCTAGGAGAGGCTGCCCAACCCAATCTGCAGTCAAGAAAGCCTCCACATTGGTCAACGCTTTCTAATCTGCCCACCTGTAGCTAGGTCAACTCAAGTCAACGCTGCCTTAACTGGAAATCTACGTCTTTCTTCTTCAGCCACACCTGTGAGAGAGAGAGGCTCATCTAATGCGTAGGAGAGAGAGAAGATGAGTGATGAGATGAGTTGCAAATGACTCAGCCTCTCTTTTATTTATATGAAACGCTGGGCATGTGTGCCACACACTTAGTCGCTGGCCGACCTTAGACAATTTTTCAAGTAATTAGAAATAAATTCATATCTCCATAAATACTCGTCGGAATCGGATGATCTTTAGATCAATCCTACACCTCTCGACGAGGGGAATCTAGGAAAAATATCAGCAGCCATAAATAAGGTTACCCACATGGAGTTTGGCCCTAGTTGCCAATTTTAACACTCCCTCTCAACTAGGGAGAACTCCATCTGCAATCCGTCTGACCATCGCTACTATCCCAGCCATCAAATGCACCGCCCTGCATAGCTTGGTCTTGCGCTGCTCGAACTATGAAGAAGAAGAAATGATCGAGGATGTATCATACCATCCTCCATTGCCCTGAAGTCAGTCTCAGAGTGTGTCATAACACTCTCACTAATTCTAGATCAATGGAGGTCCCTAACCTCATTTCCTTGCTCATTGATCAGATGAGAGGTACTTCCCATGAGTCCCAGACTGCATGGGTAGGATGCCTCGACAGGAGAACTAATCATCCTATCCACAAGAGAACGAATCATCCTGTCCAATAGACGCCATGGAGAACTAATCATCCTGGCTCACAGGAGAATTAATCATCCTGTTCCATATTCGCCATGGAGAACTAATTGTCTTGGCCCAAAGGAGAACTAATCATCCTGTTCCACAGTTGCCACGGAGAACTAATCATCTCGGCCCACAGGAGAACTAATCATCCTGTTCCATAGTCGCCACGGGGTGTCACAGGGGAAGGTTGAACCTTTCACCTTGTACATAGTGCATCACCAGGGGATGGTGAGTCGCCCTATGGTCACATGTCGCTCCAAGAAGTACCCCGCGCCCCCTGGAGCTCCTAGAGCTCAATACATCATACTCGACCCTCATAAGAGGGTCTCTAAACGACACCAAGTCGTTCTCGGAAAGTCAAGAATTTGAACTTTCCCAGGGGCTTTGTCAAAATGTCGGCGACCTATTCGTCTGTATCGATATGTTGGAGCCTTATTGCTCCCGGTTGCACCATATCTCGAATATAGTGGTGCCTAATATCGATATGCTTGGAGCGATCATGAAATACAGGATTCTCTGATAAACGAATCTCGCTTTAGTTGTCACACAGGATCACGGTGGTATCCAATGTAAATCCAAACAGCCCACTGAAGAGATTTCGCAACCACATTGCCTCACAGGAGGCCATATTAGCAGCGATGTGCTTTGCCTCAGTGGTGCTCAAAGCCACCGACTTCTGCTTCCTGCTCATCTAGGATATCGAGACAGATCCCAAAGAGAAACAACACCCGAAAGTGCTCTTTCGTTCCACCACACTGCCTGCTCAATGAGCATCGGTATATCCAAGTAGTTTCACATCTCCGGCAGTGTATCTCAACCCATGAGTGATCGTGCCACAAAGATATCTCAACAGATTCTTAGCACTAATCCAATGTGTGTGGTGAGGCTCAACCATATGTTGACTCAATGTGTTCACTGCAAAGCAGATATCTGGATGGGAGTTCACCAAGAACATCAATGCTTTGATGAGTTGACGATACTCAGTAGCATTTCGTAAAACAGGTCCGACAGCACTACCACTTAACTTCTTGAAGTCAAGCTCCATCGGGGTAGTAACGGGCTTGCAGTCCACCATACCGAATCTCTCCAATATCTTCACCACATATTTTCCTTGAGATAGGAAAATCTCCCCTGGCTTCTGCCAAACTTCTATTCATAGGAAATAGGGCATCTGTCCTAGGTCCTTCATCTCAAACTCAGAAGCCAACTCCCTCTTACATTTGTGAATGAGAGGGTCTGCCCCTGTTAGAAAGAGGTCGTCAACGTACAACACCAGTATGAGAGGATTGTCATCTTCAACCTTAAAGTAAAGGTTAGGGTCGACTTCACTCCTAGTGAATCCCAACTTCATCATGTAGCTATTGATCCTTCCATACCACCCTCGGGGTGCTTGCTTCAGCCCATAGAGGGCCTTCTTCAACCTGCACACATGAGATTCTCGATCATGAATCTCAAATCCTTCGGGTTGCTCCACATAGACTTCCTGTTTGATCGAACCATGTAAGAACGCAGTCTTGACATCTATCTGATGTAGGTTCCATCCTTGCGAAGCAACAAGGGCTATGATCGAGCGGATGGTGGTATATCGAGCAATAGGTGCAAATATCTCGTCATAGTCTATACTTTCCTTCTGAGAGAAGTCACGAGCGACAAAACGAGCCTTATACTTTTCCGCACTTCCATCAACTGCATGCTTTATCTTGTAAAGCCATTTCGAAGTGACAACTGCTTTGTCCCGGGGTCTGGGGACCACATCCCAAACATCGTTTTTCATGATGGACTCATATTCCTCGGTCATAGCATCCTTCTATACTTGATGCTTGACAACTCCTGTGAATGACGAAGGCTCATTTTGGATGATCGTGCTCATGATGGTCAGGTATACTTTATACCTGTTCGGCTTCTTACTTTCCCGGAAGGTTCCTCTGGGTGGAATGTGTCCTTCAGGATCATCAAGTGTCCCCCTAAGTCATGAAGGCCTCTTCCTAGAAGAGGAAGGCTCTTGCGGAGGAGGATCAATAGGATCCATAGGTTCTTCCACATCAGGCATCGTCTCATGTTCCTTTTCCTTCGGTTCCCTAGTGTCAGCTTTAGATCCCCTTAGAGTAGGAAGATTGTCAACTTTGCTAAGAGCCATATCTTCATCAAAGGTGACGTCATGGCTAATTTTGACTTCCCTTTGACCTGCCACATAGATTTTATAGCCCTTAATATTTTCGCTATAGCCCACGAAGATTCCTTTCTTTCCAGATGCACCCAATTTATTCCTTTTCTCCTTCGGCACATAAAAATATACAGGACTTCCAAAAATTCTAAAATGAGATATGTCAGGTTTCTTACCAGTGAACATCTCTTCGAGAGTCTTGGAACCCAATGCTTGATGAGGGCATTGGTTTTGTACATATACGGCGGCATTTGCAACTTTGCCCATAGAAACTTCAGAAGTCTTTGATCATGGAGCATAGCACGGACAGCTTCCACAATCGTACGATTCTTCCTTTTCGCCACACCATTCTGCTCAGGAGTATATGGTGTAGTAGTCTCCTTCTTAATGCCAACCTTTTTGCAAAAGTCATGAAACTCATTGGATTCATATTCAGTCCCATTATCAGTCCTTAAGATCTTGATCTTCTTTTCGGTCTGATTCTCGATCAAGGCTTTGAAGTGCTGAAACTAGGAGAACAGTTCATCCTTCTTTTTCAAGAAGTATATCCAAGTCTTGCGGGAATAATCATTTGTAAAAGTGAGGTAATATAAATATCCTCTCAAGGAGTTCACAGGCATCATACCGGATATGTTTGAGTGAACCAACTGCAATATATCAGAGGTCTTGCTTTGGCTTGAGGGGAATGGTCCCCTTTTGAGCTTTCCTTTGGCACATCCTGGACATACACTTTCTTGCTCTAATCTGAACTCGTGCATCCTGGTCACCATTTTTCTCACATCGGGTAGAGCTTTATAATGAAGGTGAGCAAGCCTTCGATGCCATAGTTCGGACTAAAGAGATGTGTCATAAGACATGACACCCAACGGACTTCCTCCGACCTGATATAATGAATCAACTTGAAACCCAAGAGTGAAAGCATCTTTAAAGTTCTTTTTCCATACACGTACCTTGCCATTGTTGAAGGCCAGCTTGTAGCCTTTGTCTTCCATTGTCGAAATGGACACAAGTTTCCTTTTGAGATCAAGTACATATAATACATCTTGTAAATGGATTGTTCCCTGATTCAATTGAAGAGTGACATTCCCTACATCTTTCACGGGATATTTTGAATTGTCCCCAAGAACAATTTCCAGGTTGGTCTCCTTCTCTACCAGATTAGAGAGAGCTTCTTTGTAATCAGTGAAGTGCCTTGAGGCACCACTATCAATAAGCCAATTTCCCAGCGAGTCCGGGGGAGCAGTAGTAGAGAGAGCAATTGGTAGATAATATTCATCTTGCTTATTGTTAACAACGTTAGATTCATACGTGGAGTTTCTTGCCTTCTTGAAGGGTTGTCCTCTTCCTTGGTTTCCGACATTTCTTTTACCTCTGCCATATGACCTGCCATTCCTTTGATTGCCGTGAGAGTGATTTTGATCATCGTCATGGTGTGAGTCCCTTTTATCAGGGCACTCCCTCGCATAGTGGCCCATTTTATTGCAATTGTAACATCGTCCTTTTCTTCCACCCTTCGGTCGAGCCTTTCCTTTGAATTTAGCCTCGGAATTGTTTTTTCTTTTAGCATGAGAAGAAAAGGCAGAGGGATGACCTTTAAGTACAGGCATTTCTTGCTCATCCATCCTTGTTTCTTCTTGAATGCATTTGGCCATCAATTCCTCAAATCCAGGAATTACGTTATTGTTGAGAAGAGTAGTCCTGAATATATACCATTCCGGTTGTAGTCCTCCAAGAGTTGCGAGTGTCATTTCCCTGTCAAGAATTATAGGAGATCGTTCTTGATCTCGGTGATCCTTAAGAAATATGCTTGCATACTCTCATCTTTGCCCTTCTTAATTTCCTTCAACTTATTTCTAAGGAACAAAACTTGATTTGCATCATTAACTTTAAATAAACTCACTGGTCTATCATAGATTTCCTTGGAGGTGGTCAGCGTGGAAACATAGGCCAACAGGTGCTTGTCGATAGAATCCTGGATGATTTTTCTTGCTTTGATTTCTCCGTTGGTCCATTTGTTTCTAGTAGTAGCAGATGCATTTGATGGAGGCTCAACAATCCTGCCTCTCACATGGTCCAACACTTCCTGCTCTTCTAATGTTAGATCGAGAGACATCTTCCATCTGTGATAGTCAGACTTCTCACGGAGTTTATCTTCAGCAGGGAAGTGTGCTGAGGACCCCATGGCTTCTTTAAGATAGCTTTATTAGCCTTCGGTGATTGCTCTTGCTTGGGCTTTGTCTTCACCTCAGTTTTGATTCCATGTTAAACTATGGTATGTTCTATGCTTAGAGTAGTGTACTTCTTTTCTTCTTATTAGCCATAGATTAGCAATCACATAAACATAAAGTAAAGTGCAAATAGAACATTAAAAGATCAACAGAAAACAAGCCAAGACAAGAGACACAAGATGTGGCAACTAGCCAGGGACAAACCCCAATGCGGGGAAACCCTTTGATCAATATTCTTTTATCTTCAATAGTTCAGCAAAGAGAAATAATACAATGCAAAATTCTGTAATTTTATAATAGCAGCAGAGAACCCTAAATCAACGCAGTGAAACTTGGTCAAAACAACCTTGGATTGACTTCTAGTCAACTTGAAGAACTCGGTCTTCAATAGCTGTCTTTAGCAGCCCAAAATAGTCCACAAATCTCAGTCAAACAACAGTCAACACTTGGTCAAAGTTTGGTCAAACTTGCAGCAGCTCCTTGATAGTCAACGCTAGTCAAAGGGGTGATCAAACCTGGTCAAAGTTGCTGAACAGAACTGCGTCTAGCCTAGGAGAGGTTGCCCAACCTAATCTGCAGTCAAGAAAGCCTCCACGCTGGTCAACGCTATTCAATCTGCCCACCTCCAGCTAGGTCAACTCAAGTGAACGCTGCCCTAACCAGAAATCCGCGTCTTCCTTCTTCAGCCACACGTGTGAGAGAGAGAGGCTCATCTAATGCGTAGGAGAGAGAGAAGATGAGTGATGAGATGAGTTGCAAATGACTCAACCTCTCTTTTATTTATATGAAACAATGGGCATGTGTGCCACACACTTAGCTGCTGGCCGACCTTGACAATTTGTCAAGTAATTAGAAATAAATTCAGATCTCCATAAATACTTGTTGGAATCAGATGACCTTTAGATCAATCCTACACCTCTCGACGAGAGGAATCTAGGAAAAATATCAGCAACCATAAATAAGGTGACCCACATGGAGTTTGGCCCTAGTTTCCAATTTTAACAAGGGTGCAATACATCATTCAACAATCTCATAAACACAACCGGTGCATTGCATAGGCCAAATGGCATGACTAACAACTCATACAAACCTTGCCTGGTTTTGAAGCTGGTCTTCTAGGTATCTTAGGTATCTTCTTCTTTGACTCGAACCTGGTGATATCCAAACTTTATGTCTAACTTGATGAAGTATTTTGCTTGCTGCAACTGGTCCAACAGATCATCTATCCTGAGCAAAGGGTACCTGTTCTTGAGCGTGCTTTTGTTCAATGCTTTGTAATCTATACATATTTGCCAAGTCCCATCCTTCTTTGGCACAATGATGATGGGCAACCCACATGATTATGTACTTGGTCGAATGACACCCTATTCCAGTAGCTACTGCACCCTATTCCAGTAGCTACTGCAACTATTTCTTCACCTCACTTGCTTCTATAACATACTTCTTATACAACCCAATGTTTGGCAATGGGGAGTTTGTTAATAGCTGGATCTTGTGCTCCACTTCCCTCTTAGGTGGTAACCTTTTAGGCTCTTGGAACACATCCTTGTATGCCTGTAGCAACTCTTCTAGTTGCTGTTTATGTTTCTTAGTACACCTCTCTAGTGATGCCTTGCATCTTACTGACTCTTTGTAACAAATAAAATATATATAAATAAATGAAAAATAATATAAATGATAATAATCATAAATAATTATTAATTAAATAGTAATTAGGCTAAAGAGGCATGTCTAAATAAGACATGACTCTTCATGAAGAGACACTTGCTTGGTATATAAGCAAGCCTCTCGTTCTCATGTGTAAATCATTCATTCATTCTCATTCTTATTCATATATTTAATATAATATTTATATCTTCAATGGATAACTTCATATTCCAAGTTTTCTGGAGTAATTAATTTGTAGAAGGAACTTTGTCCGCTTCATTTGGTATCAGAGCAGTTTAGTCCTCTAGGTTGCTTAATCGGTGCACAGAGCTCGTTTTCCGATCTAGGTCCTTGGCTATTGAAATTTGTCAACTTTGTTGCCATACAATTGAAACATTTTGCTAAGAATTTGGGAGTTCTCATTTTCTTGCGTTTTTCTAGGCCTTTGGCCATAAAATAATATAATATATATATATATATATATATATATATACCATATATATATATATATAAAGTAATAAAATAAAAAAAGAAGAAAAAAAGTAAAAGAAAAAACAAAACGGATACAAAATCTCATACCAAGTATATTTAAAACTTTTTACGTGGAGAAGCCCGTGGTTTTAAAAACAACCCATGGTATTTTAAAAGTTAAAGAAAAAACAAGGATACAAAAGCTCTTACGTGAAAGGTAAATATTACTTTTTAGAGGAGGTTTTAAAAACAACCCATGGTAATATCCCATGGTATTTTAAAAGTTAAAGAAAAAATAGGGATACAACAACTCTTACGTGAAAGGTAAATATTACTTTTTACTTAAAAAGTATTGTGAACATCGTGACCGTGTCATATGAAAAGATGCGACCTTTATATTTATTAAGTGTGGTGACATCATAAACGCTTATATTAAGTGTGACTTTTATATTAAGTGGGGTGACATTAAAAGTTATCAAGGGAGTAATTAAGTATATAAAAAAGGGACCAATTTATTATTTAAAAAAAAGAAGTGAAACTATTATTATTATAAGATAATAAAGTTATTTTGAAAAGGGGTCTTAATATAAAGAAATACATACATATATAGAGGGCAACATATAAATGAGTATTTTTTTAATAAAAGGGTATTCAAGTTTTAACAATCCACATTAAAGGAGAATATTTGAAAAATATATATAGAAGAAATAAGTGATATTTTATAATAAAAATAGCTCCAGTTGACATATTGTTTACGTAAAAACATCAAGGCAAAAATGGTGACTAGTAATGAAAGGTTTCTAGAAACCCATAGTACATGTGTTTGCACACTACTTAAAATCAAAGGATCACTCGCAGGAAGAGACATCATAATCTCTATTAGTTCTACTGAAAGAAGTAATTATGTTAGTCCTAAATGTGCTAGTCAATTGGTGATTCCTGAATCAAATATAGTTGAAACAAATATTTTTGGCAAACAATATGATATAAGCAATCTACACCTAAATATTGGAGATTATACTTTTACCTCACAATTCACCGTGCAAACCTTATCTTTTAACGATAGTGACATTGTTTTGGGATCACCATGGATGAAGACTCTAGGTTCCTTTATTCTAGATACTAAGAAAAAGTTTTTAACATTTTCTTACAAGAAGAAAATAACACTCCAAGATGTTACACTGAAACCTAATTCAGTAACGCCAGAAGATATATTGGATATATCAAAAGTAATTTTTCAAGAAGGTAAAAAACTATTACAAAATATGCAAAATGAAATTGACAAAATCACTATTGACAAAAATGAAGAAGTTTCTCGACTTAAAAACCATAGTGAAAAATTATTGACGCAAATTAAAAAACTTAAGAAGGATAAGAAGTCATTAGAAAACAAGGTACAACAATTTATCAAGAAAGAAGTATCAAATGTAGGAATTCAAGTTGATGACAAAACAACAAATACCGATCCAGTGAATATGACAACTCAAGGAGGCAAGTCAGTTGAAGAAACGACACATGTAGATGTGGCAGTTCAGACAATGAACATCCCAAGTGAATGTTTCATAACCATCTCAACAACATCTTTGCTAGAAGAAAATATAAAAATTGGTACATGCCCAGTAAGGAGAAATCAAACCAAAAAAGTTCCATATCGGCATCCGAATCATGAGAACAGATGAATCAACCATGCTACATATTTGAACTAGTCAGAACCGAAACAACAAATTGATGTTTCGGATAATAGTGATGTAATCTTAATCCACTCTTATGCTAACAAGTCATTACAAAATTTCAGTGATCAGAATGCTATACAGAAGATTAATCTGGGGTGGTCTGATCCCTTCTCAGTGCGACAATTTTGTTTGTCACTAAGAAGATCATATCAGCGTGTATCGACGAAGATGACTGTTCCAAGACAGAAAGACGTTTGAAGCCGAAAAAGAGATCAAGCCTTTTGTCATCAACAAGCTTTGAGGACAAAGATTTTTGAGGAAGGAGGTAATGGAACAAATAAAATATATATAAATAAATGTAAAATAATATAAATGATAATAAGCATAAATAATTATTAATAAAATAGTAATTAGGTTAAAGAGGCATGTCTAAATGAGACATGACCCTTCAAGAAGAGACACTTGCTTGGTATATAAGCAAGCCTCTCGTTCTCATTTGTAAATCATTCATTCTCATTCTTATTCATATATTTAATATAATATTTATATCCTCAGTGGATAACTTCATATTCTAAGTTTTCTGGAATAATTAATTTGTAGAAGGAACATTGTTCGCTTCACTCTTCTACGAACTGATTTTCTCTTACAAGAAATCATACTTCTTGCTGAAACTGATCAATTTATTGGCTTGGTTGGCATGCACCAATGAAATTTTCGACTTTCCTTGTGCGCATTGATGGTGAGTGATTTCCCTTCCTTGACGAGTGGATATTGGTTGGCTCTCCGCATGAGTATTACATCTCACATGTACAAGTAGGGACTTCCAAAGACGACTCCACATACATCAAGGGGAACCATATCAAGTTCTATTTCATCAATAAAATCAACATTAATGGCAAACCTAATTTTGCACTGTTTTGTTACCTTCAACTCTGCATCCTTATTTACCCATCCTAATGGATATAGGCTTGGATGTTCATGAACTTCCAATCCCAATTTCTTGACCAACTCTACTGCAATGAGATTCACCTACAATCCTAAGTCAAACAAAGCATCAATCTTGGTCTTCTTGACTTGTATCTTTATATGGAAGGGTTTTGTCATTTCTTTCTCTTCTTGTTGCTGAAGGTTACTTGGATTCACCTCCTTCTGCATTGATGTACAAACAATCTTCTCATCCACGCCCAAGCTACTTTCAACTTGGTTTCTCGAAGCAATGGCCATGAGATTCTTCTTCTTATTGTATTTTTGTTCTTTAGGTTAAGCTTTGGATGTAACTTCCAACACTTTCCTCTATATGACTGTCAATACTATCATGGTTGCAGTGGTTTTGGGATTTTTGCACTAGTGTGCTGTGGCTGTCGTCTTTTGATCTTTCCCCCTTCTTGCTTCTTCTTCCCCTCCTTAGAAGCGTCTTGTTGCTCCTTTTGCTTCATTCCCCTTGATTGCGCTCTCTTCAAACGTATGTTCTCCAGGTACTGTGCCTGTATAGAAGTCTCATCCATTGATTTGCGCTTGAACAACATCATTTGCTCCCGCAGATGGTGGTGTAGATGCCCCAAATACTTGAGAAGTATGTTTGGGTTCTTTGGGGAGATACCCAGCATTATGGCCATCTTTCTGAACTCTGTGGTGTACTCCTGCATGCTTTGCCTTGACTTTTTCTTGAAGTAGTGCCACCAGATCCACTGGTCCTCTACATACCCAATAGCGTAAAAATGTGACTTAATGAGTGTTTTGAAGTCCTTCCACTTAGTCGCTAGAGACTCTCCCTCTAGTGTCATGGTCTCCATGTGGCTTTCCCACTAAGTTAGGGCATGACTCTCTAATTTCAGTCGTGCAAATGAAATCTTCAGTTCTTCCTCAATTTGATGGACACTGAAATACACTTTCAGTTGCTACAACTAGTGATTTAGCTTCAGAGCATCGATATCGCTGTTGTATGGCATGGTATTGACCTTTGCTTCCATTTTGAATAGGGGTTGTGATTGATTCATGACATTTGAATTGGGTTGATCTTTTCCAGGTTCTCTCATCCGCTGGTTCTCTATTTCTTCTCGATCTCCTGATTCCCCTTCTGATTTATCCTTGCATTAGAACCCCCATCTTCTTCGAATATCCCAAGCTTATTGCTAAGGGCTACCATGAGGAGATTTACATTAGGATTTATATTTGCAACTTGTTCTAGCTGCAAAAACCTCTTCTCTGCAGGATCACGAGGGTTATTCACAAATTTGTTGGCCATGGTTAGAGTTTTACGACTTTTGGCCTAGCCGGTCTAGATCCCCTACAAATTTCCACAATATACCCAAAGAAACTTGCTTTGATACCAATATGATCTGTAAACTGCCATGGATATAAAATATTAGAGTTTAATATCTCTTTAGATTTATACATTTGCAGATTACTATTAATAGCATATACATGCGATTTAAAATTATGTAGAAAATAGAGTGACAAAATAAAAGCTCATAAACACATTTGACACACGATATGACTCGGGAAACCCTTTTGGGAGAAAAACCCAATTGGCAGGTGAGGTTGCTTCGCTCTCTTTCTCTGAATGGAAATATGGCTGCGAGTACAAAGAAGTATGGCATGTGGCCCTTGGGCTGCTATAGTACACAAATCCTCTCTATGTGCTCTACTTGCTATTCCTCTTGGTTATTTTTGCTCAACTATGGAACAAACACACTTGAAAGAATGAAGCCCCTTTTCCTCCTAGTGGCCCGGTTATAAAACAACCCGATAACCTACTAGTGGTTAGCTTTGACTACCTCAATTGTTAACCATAATTACAATATAGACTCTTATAGAGTCTTCTACGTCATAATCACGTGGCTAGGCCTTTTTTCATGAATAATGGGGGTTGATGTGTCATCCTTTCGAATTATGGTGGTGAAAACAGGAAGGTCAACTTCTGAGTGGCATAACTTTCGCATACAGACTTTGATTGACATAATCCTTGTGCCATTGGAAAGGTCTCTGTGTGTAGATTACAAAAAGAAGATGCGGTGTTGAAGCGACAAAGGTTTAACCCCCAAAAACGCCGTTTGATGCCTCAAAATGCTCTCGGAAGGTTTTAGACCCTAATTTGCCAAAATGGGTTGCGACGGTAAAAATGGTCTTGAGAGTTGATTCCTCCCCTTTTTCATTTTGAAAGCATCAATATGGATGACAAAAAATATAATGATCCAATTTAGATCAGTTATAGTGAGACTTCCAAGGCCTATAATGTGCACCTTCCATCATAAGGGAACATAGATCCTTGAGGAAGTCACATGATACCATACTAGTTGCAAATGATTGGTAGCGAGAGGCTCCAAAGGCTGAGGAAAGGCCATCAACATTAGCAACAGGTACTCAGTCTTCAGATCCTGATTAGGAGCAGGAAGCACCCTCTAGTTCTATTAGGAGGAGGTCGATATGGCTATAGTAGACTCTTAAGTATGCTGAGGAACATGTAGAGGCTCCTAGAAGAATGTTCAAAGAGAGTAGACCATTGCAAAAATTTTCCAACTACATGGCACTTATGAGTGACATCAATGATTTCGAGTCTTCAAGCTTTTTGAGGAGGCAACAATTCAGTAGGTTTGGAGGGATGTCGTGATGTTCTTCCATTAGGAAGAATGATGTATGGGAATTTGTGCTTAGGCCAACAGGAAAATTCGTAGTCACTTTGGGATGGATCTTTAAGATCAAACGAGCTATCGATGGTAACATTGAGAAGTTTAGGGCTAGGTTCATGACGAGAGGGTTCTCCTAAGAGGGAGTGAATTATGAGGAGACATTCGCTCAAGTCACTAGATACACTTCTATCAACGTCATTATGTCTATTGCCTCAGAGATGGGGTGGAAGATACATTAGATGGATGTGAAGACAACATTCCTTAATGGAGTGATTGAGGAGGTGTACATTAAGTAGCTGCAGGATTTTGAGGTGCACCATAGAGATTCTCATGTATGTAGGTTAAAGAAGGCCTTGTATGGTCTCAAGTAGGCACCTAGGGAATAATACCTAAGAATTGATGGGTATCTGCTAGGCATGGTCTTCACCAAGAGTGAGGCGGATCCCAACCTGTACTATATACTGGTTGCTGATGATCCACTCATTCTGGTACTTTATGTGGATGGCATCTTTCTCACAGGGTCAGATAAGCTCATAGAGATGTGCATGTGAGACCTTGTTGCGAAATTTGTGATGAAGGACATTGACATGATGCACTACTTTTTGGGGATGGAGGTGTGGCGACAAACATGTGAGATCTTCCTCGGACAGGGGAAGTATGCATTTGACATCCTGAAGAGATTCAGGATGGTGGATTGCAAGCCTATATCGACACCCATGATTACCAACTCGAGAAAATTGAATGTCTGCTGAGTCAGAGTTGGTAGATTGCATATTGTACAAGCAATTAATAGGTTCTTTGATGTATTTGGTCAACACTAGGCCAAATATATGCTTTGCTGTGAACACATTGAGCCAATTTATGGTGGAGCAGAGGAGGGTTCATTGGGTAGCAACGAAGCATGTGCTCAGGTATCTTCAAGTTACAATGGAGTATGGACTTAGGCATGTCAATAGTGGTGGAGAGCAGTTAGTAGGTTATATAGACTCAGACTGGGTTGGGAGTGTAGTGGCCAAGAAGAGTACGTTTGGGTGCTTCAATAGTGATCTCATGGTTCAGCAAGAAGCAATCTTTCGTGGTACTTAGTTCAATAGAGGTAGAGTATATGTTAGCTAGCTTGGTGACTTGTGAGGCCATTTGGCTTCACAAGATGCTCACAAGTTTATTTGGTCTGAGTTGGATTTGACAAAGATTCATTGTGACAACTAAAGTTGCATCAAGCTCTCAGAGAATGCAATGTTTTATGACAAGTCTGAGCATATAGAGATCATATATCATTTCATTAGAGATAAAGTCCAAAGGGGAGCTATAAAGCTCAAGTATATCTTCACAGATGAACAGGTGGTAGACATTCTCACCAAGCCCCTACTGAAGGGCAAGTTTGTATTCTACAGAGATAAGCTAGGGGTGGCGCAGAATACCTTCCTTGCTAGGAGGGAGTGTTGATGTTAGTAGCTTGGACAAGTGCTTCTGCATAGGCTAGGTGTCAAGCATGTAAAAGAGATGTCAAATTGCCTCCTTAGGTGCTTGCTCATGAGGAGTAAGTGATTATTATGATTTCTTTCATAAGTTTAACTTTGGAAAAGTACATTAATTAACTTATTAATTAATGTTGACGATTGAGCGAAGTTTCTAAGGATAAATAAAGATCTAATCTCTACCATTGATCTAAAGTGAGGCCTAGAATCTAATCCTAGCTATTCATCACTTAAGAGATTGGGGTTAGGGATTTGGCTTAATGAAATTATAAACTAAGGCAAAGGGAGAGGTGACAGACACATTGTGATTGAGAGAGTGATTTTCTCAAGAGAGTGAGAAACTCAAGACTGAAGAGAAGAGAAAGGTGTGCAGCTAGAGGTTTAAGTGAGCAAGTGTTTTGTAGGTTTAGCGTATAGGTAAAGGGGCTGAGTTTGCTTGGGGTCAAGGTCAAGAATTTGCTGTGCACAGGAGGAGGTTGGGAGTGTTGAAGCTAAACGTCAGCAGGCAAACAGTGATTGTGGGGAGGCCGGAAAGGTTGAGGCTGCATTTGTGGAGGGTCAAAACAGGCTTCATGTGTGCTAAACTTGTGGTGACGGCCAACATAATTGCAGATGGAATTTCTGGGGGCCTAGTTGCCAGGTTCCATTGTTGTGATTTCTGTGTATTCTGTGTGGGTAGAATTCCTTGTTAAAGGAGGCCTTAATATTCCAGCGTAATAGAAAGTGAAGGAAAATTTATTGGGCATATTTTTCTGCTGTGTTATGTGATTGGTTTTCCATTTATTTTCCACTGCAAGTTTATTTAAAGTTAAAATACCAGTGTATTTATTTTCTGCAAGTTTCAAAAAAACATTTTATTGGGTGAAATATTTTCTGGGTATAAAATAAACAGCTAGGAAAATCAAATGAGATTTAGTATTATAAGTTAACACTAATACTATGTCATTGGAGGGTAGTTGAAGCATGAAATATTAGAGTTCAAGAGCCTTCCTCATTATCAACATGGCACAATTGGTTTGGGTAGTTAAAAATGCTTGAGAGGGAGTTCTGATACTTTGAGAAGAGGCTATGGAAACATCCCGTATCTCATAGTAGATGTTGTTCCTGGCTGTTTAGGAACTATGCGAAGGCATCTGCAACGTTCTTTTGGCCTCAAGGTAGCTCTTGGGCCAGAGAGGGCTCCCTCATCTATCAACAATGGCTGTTTACATACTATCACTAAGAAGTAGCCTGGAATGTTAGGTTCGGTGGCCAGATTTAAAAGAACAGGATAAAGAGACTGAGGTGAGATGACAGGGGGTAGAGAATAAATATTGTAGCATCTCAATACGAGATGCGAAATCCATAGGGCACGAGAGTCTCAAAATATAGAGCACAAAACATAATGATGGAAGGTGGAAGAGAAAAAGAACGACATCAAATTTTAGACTCATCAGTGAGTAAGGAAATTGCTGCAAAGCTGAAATGAAGGAAGTTTGTTAGGCATAAAATGATGAATCTAGCAAAATAAAACTGAAAGTAATCTTTGAAATATATATCCTGAAGGTGCACAAATAGGGGGCTGAGAACCACTCAGAATCCTTGCCCTGTACTCTACCCATTGTATAAATACTTCACACAAGACTAGAAATAACACAGGAAATCTGTGACACAGACTTTCTTTTGCTAATACCTGAATATGCAAAGACTGTGGCCTGAAAAGATTACATTCATAGAATGAAAAGAGATCATAAATAAGAATCTCAAACATAGCATATAGGGAGAAGAATAGGGCTCTGCAAATGAGCAGTGAAGCCTTTTTATTTGAGATATTTTTACAAACAGCCTTTGGGCTCAAAAACTCGGTTCTCTCCTTGCCAAATATTTCTCTGACTGCCCCCCAATCCCCAGCTGCTTGCTTTACTTATTTCAACTGCCGATTGCAAGCCTTTCATTGTGGAACTAATCTATAAAGATAGAAGGAAGAAGAGGCCTCTTCGGAGCTCTTGACACCTCAAGAGATTAGCTATCTCACTTTACTATATATGAGGAATTTATTTGGAACCTCTTTGCTGTCACCACGCCTCTTTTGCTTTTAAATGTTCATGACTCACACAAATTATCCTTTAACTTTTATGTAGTCTGTCCCATATAATCCTCAATAAATATTTAACAGCTGGGTTTAACTATAGATCATAACCCACCATGTATTCTCCATGAATTGTGAATCAAATGACTTATAATCGTTGTTGAAATCGATCCATTGGTCAACTGTGGTGATAATTTTCTCCCATTTCTTGCTATAGCTTTACAATACCCATCATTCTTCATTATATTTGTCAATGCCCCTAGCTAGGAGATTGTTTCTGCGTTTCAATCTTAATTTGGTGTTAATCTCAGATCCATGGGTAAACTGTGGCAATCCCATCCAAACCTATGGTCATACGTGCCCTCTTGCGGTTTGATAGCAGGTGATTATGTTTTGATTATGCCAATGAGAAGTTGACCATAACAAAGGAAACTGGTGGCAAAAGGAAGGTTGCCATCGGAAAACACATATTTAGGTCTCCCATCAGTTGTTTTGACCTGGGTATGAAAGGTGTGAATGGTCTCCCACATTTCAAATATTTCTTTTATGAAGAACTCCATCCATTGATCCATCGGCCAGACTGTACTATCTCTGCCAACTGTGCCCTGCATTGCTTTGCTCTGCTGAACCATGAAGAAGAAGAATTGATTGAGAATGTCTCATACCATTCTCTACTGACAGGAAGCCAGTTCCATGTGAAGAGAGTGTGTCATACCACTCTTACTGATCCCAGATCAGTTCCAAGTGAGTCATATCACTTTTACTGACCCAGAGTCAGTTCCAATTGATCCCAGATCAATATCAAAAGAGAGTGTCTCAAACCACTCATACTGATCCCAGATCAATGGAGGTCATCCTAGCATAGGGAGTATGGTAGATACAATGATGCGTCCATCGATAGTACTACTATGGTCCCTAACCCCATTTCCCTGCTCTCATTGGCCAGATGAGAGGTACTTCCCATGAGTCCTAGACTGTATGGGTACGATGCCTCAACAGGAGAACCACTCATCATGTCCCTAAGTCGCCACGAGGTATCAAAGGGGAAGGCTGAGCCATTCACCTTGTACAGAGTGCACCATTAGGGGAGGGTGAGTTGTCCTATGGTCGCTTGTTGCTTCGAGAAGTACCCCAAGCCCTCGAAGCTCCCAGAGCTCAATGCATGCATCATGCAGGACCCTCATAAGAGAGTCTCTCAACGACTCCAAGTCATTCGGGAAAGTCACAAATTAGACCTTTCCTCGGGGCTTGGACAAATGTCTGTGACCTCTACATCAGTCTTAATGCGATGGAGCCTCCTTGCTCATCGACATACCATATCCTAGATAAGGTAGTATCTAATGTCTATATGCTGGAGCAATCATAGAATACGAGATTCTTCAACAATCGAATCCCCCCTTGTTGACACAAAAGATCATGATGGTATCCATCATGTGTACAAACAACTCACTGAAGAGCTTCCGCAACTAGGCAGCTTCACATGAAGTCATACTCGTGGTCTCAGTGGTGCTTATAACAATCGACTTCTGCTTCCTACTCATCCAGGATATCGAAGTAGAACCCAAAGAGAACCAACACTCAGAAGTGCTCTTGCGATCTTGCACAGTGCCTGCCCAGTTAGCATTTGAATAATCATGCAGCTTCACATTTTCGGCAGTGTATCTCAATCCATGAGAGATTGTGCCTCAAAGATATCTTAGAAGATTCTTGGCACCAATCCAGTGAGGCTCAACCATATATGAGCTCATTATGCTAACTGCAAAACATATGTCTGGACAGAAGTTCACCAAGAACATCAATGTGAATGAGTTTATGAAACTCAGAGGCATTTCCCAAATCTGGTCCGACATTACTACCACATAACTTCTGAAAGTTAAGCTCAATCGAGGTAGTCACGGGCTTGTAGTTTACCATTCCACATCTGGAATCCAACTCCCTCTTACTTCTGCAAATGAGAGGGTTTGCACTTGTCAGAAATAGGTCGTCCTCAGAAGGTGCCTGTATGAGAGGTCTATCATCCACAACCTTGGAGCAATGGTTTGGATTGGCTCCACTCCTAGTGGATCTCAACTTCATCAGACAGCTTATCAATCCTCTCATACTAAGTTCGAGATGTCTTGCTTCAAGCCATACAAGGCTTCTTTCCACTTGCATACACGAGATTCCTAATCATGAAGCTCAAACCCCTCGGGTTGTTCCAAACTTGTGGACTTGCTACATGAGGGGAATGGTCCCCTTGTAAGATTTCCCTTCGGTACATCTCAGACATATACCTTCATGCTCTTTTTGAATTCAGGTATCCCAGTCGCCATCTGACTTACATCGGGTAGGGTCCTATAATAAGTAGACTTTTGTTGCTATAAATGAGACATGTCAATTGACATGATCCCCAATGGATCATCTTGCAACTTGATACAAATTGCCAACCCTGAACCCATGAGTAAAAACATTGTTGATAATTTTATTTCCAAACATGTACCTTTCCATCGATGAATGTCATCCTAAAACCTTTGACTTCCATTGCCGAAATGGACACCAAGGTCTTGCGATTAGGTACATAAATGAGATTCTGTAAATGAATCGAGTTACCCTTATTCAATTGAGGGGTAATATTCCCTACACCCTTTCTGGGATTAGGTGGCATCGACTCCAAGTATAATCCCACGATTGTTTCCATCTCTACCAAATTAGAGAGAGCACCCTTCTATGCGTTGAAGTGCCTTGAAGCACTACAATCAATAAGCCAGATTCCCAAAGAGTCTGAATGAAAGGGCCAATACAAGACAACGCTTCTTTATCTTATCAGTAACAACATTTGATTCTTCATATCTGGGGTTCCTTGCTTTCTTTGAAGAGTCGGCTGTTTCCTTGATGTCCTGCATTACTTGTCATTCCTTCAATCATTGAAGATGTCCCTGGAATGATTGTCATCTTCATCAAGTGATGTGTTCCTGCTATTTGGACACTCCTTCGCATAATGGCCGAACTTATTGTAAGTAAGGCATCTGCCTTTCCTTCCACCCTTAGATCCGTACTTCCCATTGACGTGATCTTTTAGGTAGGCCATCAAAAGCTTCCCCTGCGCCATTATGATAATATTCTCTTCTTCGACTTCACCCTTGGTGAATTTGAAGAGGGATGAGGAATCCATTGATCCTTTTGTCCTTTCCCAATTGTCTTCGATGATTGCTCTTTCACTCTTGCTTGGGCTTTGTCTTCACCTCAGCTCCGATACCATGTTAATTTTAGGTATGTTCTATGCTTAGTGCAATTTATTTCAATTTTCACATTTAGCTCAATATTTTTTCCAGATTAGCAATCACATCAGCATTAAAGTAAACTGCAGATAGAACATAAACATAAATCGCAGAAGACAAGCCAAGACAAGAGGACACAAGATGTGGCGCTAGCCAGGGACAAACCCCAATGTGGGGAAACCCTTGATCAATTCTTCTTATATGTTCTTCAATAGTTCAGTAGAGAGAGAGAGAGATAGTACATTCACAACAGAAGTCAACACTTTGACTTATCTAAATAAGAGCATAGATCATCTCTAAGAAGATGATACATGAGACTCAGTTGAAGACATGCTGTTTCAACTGATTCTCCAAGGTGACTCCTTCACCTATCATTATGCTTTATCTCGTCATCATGCTGCACCCATCATCACTATGCTGGACATCATGACCATGCTACACACATCATACTGCTACACCTTATGCTGCCACTGCTGTCCCATGTGCCATTGTTGCACCATTCTACCACAGATGTTCCATGTGCCATTGCTGCACCATGCTAGCCACTGCTGTCCCATTTGCTTGTTCCACCAAGCATCATAGCCTCGCTGTCCCATTTGTATTGCTGGTTATCCCAATTGTGCCATCATTGCACTATGCCATTGCTGCTAGCGCTGCTGTCCCACTGTTGTTGCTATTCCATGTTTGCCATACTGCTGTCCATGTTGTTAGTCATCCATTGCTGCTCCTGTGATTGGTTACTGTCCCATTGTTTGCAGCACCATGCTCCATTGCCTAGCTGTACCATTTATCTAGCTGCCAACATACCATACAAACGCTTCTCCAAATATGTATGTACTAGCTCGCAGTTTTGAGGTCTGTTTGGTTGCAGCAAACTAGATCTGGTTAGGGCACACAACAGTCCTTAACCAGCCTTTTTTTGTGTCCAAAAACACTCCCAAGAAATGTGGCTCCCCTTTTTTGAGGGGCCGAGGGTGGCTGCTTCAATTCTGGGCTGCCCTAGCCCTTGTCTACCCTTCGGCTTGCTTGTAATTTACAGCGGCACCCTACAGCAAGACTGTGTAGGGTTGCGGCTGCCTTTCCATAGATCTGCACCCCTCCAAAGTGCCCTCAAACATGCCCTAAACAAACAGCATTTAGCCCTTAAGGGCTTGGCCTAGTACACCGCATACTCGGCCTCCATTAGGGCAACTCGGACCCCAAAATGGTCCTCCTATTCCATGCTGTTCCAACTTCCTTATGCTGCAGCTAGGGCATATTATAACCCTCCTTGACTGCTCTAGGTACAACTTGTTTAGGGCCTCCTCTATAGCGTTATTTCTCCATCCTAGGACTGCGGCTAGGCTCCTTTAGGCAGCGTATAGAAGTAGGGTGAATTGCTGCTAGATCATCCTCCTTAGAACTGCGTTAGGGCATTCTCCTTAGGACTGCGTCTTAGGGCTACTTCCTCCTAGATTTCTCTCACACTAAAACCCAAGATGAGTGGAGAGAAATCAAGAGAGAAGTGTGTGTGAAATGACTCTCAAGTCATCTCCTTTTATACTAAAACGTTGAGCACATGTGGGGTTTATTTTTGGTTGCTGGCCGACCTTGACAAATTGTCTTATAACACAAATAGATTCATAACTTCATGAATACTATCGGAATCGGATGATCTTTAGATCGATCCTACACCTCGCATGAGAGGGATCCAAGAAAAATATCAGCTGCCATAAATAAGATGATCCACATGGAGTTTGGCCCTATTTGCCAATTTTAACACCTTCTCAGACTGCTTACAAAGCTGCTGATCTGAACTTTGAAGATGCCGACATAATATCCACTCTTGGTTTTTCCTGAGGTGATTGCCCACTTTGTGGACTTTCAAGAGTTGAATTTGCCCCAATTGGATGATTCATTATCTCCTAATGATTGCAGGGATGGTGGTCCTTGCTGTTAAAAAATTAACGGAGATTCATCATGATACAAGCACTCCAAAGAATATTTTGCCACTGAACTAGAAACTACTCCAGTGCCTCAATGCCTAACTGCAATTGCCTTCGTACCTCAATGTGCTCATGCAGATGTTTTTGGACCTCCATCTGCATTTGAAATGCTTCTGTCTGGTCCACCAAATTCTGTAACAACATCCACAAGGTGCTGATCGAGATCAGCTGTCGACTGGAGATGTTTTGATGTCATCTTTTTATCTATATCGTCATCTCTTAACCACTGCAACTGTAACCTCTAAATGTGCTATCTGTCTATATGATTTTCGCGTACAAACATTGCCAGGTGTTGACATAATTTGCCTCCACTTGTTGTCAGGCAGTGTTTCCCTTTCATTGTCTGCTCCATTTGGTACCCCATTGAATTTCGGTCTGGTAAACCAGATATGTTTCTTGCTTATTCATCATACTCAAAATTCTACAACATTGGTCGGTTGAATGTTTTATAGCAACAAATTCACCAGATAATCACATCAGTACACATCACTCAGAATTGTCAATGGAAATACCAAAAGCTGTTGCTATTTTAGAGCTTGAATTGTATTGTTCCTTCCACTTGAGAATAATCCCACATTGATTAAGTTTTAGTATATATTTTTATTTATATGCATAGAGATGTTAAAGGATGGTTGACGTATTGGGCACACATGGTAGGCTGCAGACTTGCATGGAGTCTCTTGATACTTAGCGGCAATGTTGCGAACATCAACATCGGGATAAAATCGAAAGGGTTCAAAAAATAAAAAAAATTGTAAAAATCGGGATAATATTAGTGAAAATTGGCAATCATCGTCAAAATTAAGATACCATCAAAATATTGGTAAAAATCAGCAAACATCAGCTAAGCCAAAAAAATCGTGATTTCATAATAAAATCGGGATGTTATCAAGATGTTCACAACACTGCTTTGTTGACACTTGAATTGGCATTTGGTTTGGTTGACTACATATGGGATTTGATCTTGACATATGATTAAAACATAATTTTATTTTATTTTAAAGAAACACCTTAAAATAAAAATAAAAATAACTTTAGAGCAGGCAGGAAGGCAGGGGAGGCAGGCAGAATGAGTGAGTCACTCCGTCCCTCTCCTTGGCTTAAAACTGGGAAATGATTTGGCAAAATTTAGAGAATTGTTTTCGTAGGACAAAATGAAGACTTGCCAGATTGGTGGCAAAAAATTGTGGGTTTTATGAAAGTCTTCCTCAAAAGTTAAAGGTTTTGACACAGTCATTTTATGTTACATCACTGAATAGGGTGTTGAAAAATAAAATTCTTCTCCATGTTTGTCTCCTGCATATGATAGATCTTCTGCTCTTGTGGAATTTAATGCTTGGCCTCCATTCAAAGCATCTTTGAACCCACTTGAAGTTGGTATAGAGAGATCTCGAGTGCATGTCTAGTGTTGTACTGTGTAAAGGGGTCTATTGTTCAACTCCATGAAGTGATATGCATAGAAGGCCATCTTGGGCTTCAACCCCCATGGTGGGTGGGGCCATGTGACCTGGATGTATTGCCCATATATGTTATCTATGATAATCTTGTTCAGTGCCATTGTATTCGATGAGAGATGTTTAGGCACATCCAAAAATACTTGAATAGAGGGAGGCCACCCCTTGAAATCCTAGTTGACCAAAGCAGATCAAAAAGCTTAGAAAACTTGCAATAAACCTATCCTAGTAGGTATGGTAGAGGCAAATGGCCTTCGAGTAGTAAGCAAGGTACAAATGGTGGCCCCTATTGGATGTTGAATCAATAAAACTCCATTTTTGATGTAGGATGAGACCAATTTGAAATTTGTTTCGAGTTGCAAACTCTACTTGATTAATGGCTTAGGGCACTGTCCTCTTGTTCTTGATGATGCAACGAAGCAAGAGTCATGGTGACCTGCTGAGTTTGAGACATATCAGCTAATTGTGACTCAAACCATCCAACATTGACCAAGTTTTTAGCAGGACCCTAGCATCTTCATTTAATAAGGTATAACTCTTAGGAGCTAAGAATATACCTTTCTTGACAAAGTGCTCCATCTTGACCTTACCCAATTCAATGGAAGAAATTTCCTCTTCTGGAAGAGGACTTCCTGGAATTGCTGAGTCACTATCAGTGTAGTAACAATCATCTCTGGAAATGTATTTGTACATATGAATACAAGAACAAGCTGTAATAGCTGCTGCCAATTGAACTGCCGATATCTTAGGAGGAATCCGCTCAGAGTCATCAACATCTCCAGTATTGCTATGGTAACTTACGATATAGTAATGCTCGCTAAGCTTGTCACCAAATATCAAATTCTCTTTCTGTGTCAAATAGTCATATCTATTCCTATCGCATACATCTGTTATAGTACTTTGTGGATTTATACCAAATCTACTGTACAGCGTGTTCATTAGTATCTTGTACACATATGCCATTGCATCATCACCTGTTTTCTTAGCTTCTCATCTTCGGGAGTAGAGTTGAGCATAGTTGGGTTTAGCCAGAGTTGAGTTTATCAAGCTAGCAAATGCAAGCAAGCAAAAGCAAGCCATGGGCAGTCAAGTCAATCAAAGGCAAGGGCAAGCCAATGTGAATGAAAGCCAATCCGAGTCAAGCCGATGAATGAATGAATGACTGGAGTGTTCCCCTACAACCATAACCCCCGTTGGTCGGTCACAGTATATCATCGGTGAAGTCCCACTAGTAAATAGCAAGCTATGTATAGACTGTGGTGATCCCAATGTCATTCCCTTGAAAGAAGAAATGGAAGTTTGTAAGGATGGTTTTTGACTTGTTGAATATCATGACCTTGGTTTTAACTTTTAACTAGGTTGACAATTGACTATTGTGATCACAAAAGTCGAATACGACGTCTAATTGTCTCAGTAGATTCTATGGGGTATAGGTTAAGACGATCTCATGTAGTGACATAGGTAAATTTTGGGCCTTAGGTTTCCTTGTTTTGGTTAGAACTTTTCAATAAAGCACAACAGAACACCTCCATTCATTCAAATCACAATGAATTACGCTTGAAATACATGACTATAAAAACTCTTCAACAGTGAAGATTTTGATAAAGCGGGACTCTCTGCCCAGAGAGACAGTAGATTCATCAATAATTCACAGTGCTGTCCAATTTTCCAATATTTAATAAACCACTTCAATTCTAACACTATCCAATCTACTATCTCCACGCTTACTGTTTAAGACACTGCTCCAGCTATGATCCTATCTGTCGCTTAGTGCGGAAGTCCCATGTCGTTATCCAGAAATCCGAGCCTTTAATTCCTTCAATGAGTGCACTCCTGTATCGTTCTTATAGTAAGCGTGCTTATGTTGCTTACCTGCTGTCTAAATTAAGGGCAATCGTAACAGTTTATGCCTTGCCTTGCGGCTCAACCAGACTGCTTCGCAGTTATAATAGGTGCCCAGAGGTACGCTGATGTGTGAAATCCACTGAGCCATAGACACCCTCTCTAGTGGGAACATGCTTGGTTCCAAGTTCAAATGTGAAAGTATCACTTATTTGGGACATAGACTTGGTTTCTAAATCTCCAGATTCTGTCCCCACCTTGTCCACTTTATCATCCCCCTTAATGGAATCAAAAGACACTTTTACAGACTGAACAAGATCACTATTTTCAACTGAAAGCCCATCAACATTCGGAAGGAGCAAACAACTCTGCAAATGATTATGCTCCTTATCTGTTGCAGGAGATTTATTATCAAGTTCTAATGAGATTCCAACTTCTAAACTGAATTCCATTGCCTCGGCCTTGCCTTTGTTTTTTCCAAGCTTTTCTGTCTCTTTCTTAGGCACTTCTATAGTCACATTATGAACTTCTTGCCCAAGTTTTTCTGCTTCCCAAATAACATTGTCTTCAGGTATATCTGATTGTGACACTTCCACCATAGTTTGGTTGGTGCTATGACCTGAGTCAGGTATTCACATAGACTGTTGTGCACCTGATTAAGGCATGGTGTCTGTCTTCCCTTCATCTGGCACTTTGATACCAACAAAGGTATTATCTTCTTTAACATTCCTTTCATATTCCAGATTCATTTGATTGTCAGACGCTGACTTGGACTCTGATGCTTGCTGTGATGTACCAGTCATAGGTCGGTTTGCTGGCAGTGGAGATTGATTTGGGTCTTTTGTTGGTAAAAGAGATACTATTAATGCATCTCTTCCTTCATTTTCTTCGTCTTCACAACCCTCAACAGAAGATTGAATTTCAAGATCATGAAACACTTGACTCCCAATTCCTTGCACATCCACAGGTGGATTTTGAGTAACACCACTAATAGCTTCCAAGCACTTCTCCAGCCTGTTTTCACCTGCACTTCCTGTTACATCATGGTCAAGTTTCTCCACAGGATTGACCAATAAAACATTTTGACTTTGATCATCTTGAAAGCAGACAGGGCTGACAGATTCACCGACTTGAATTTCAGCATTTTTATGCTGCAGTACTGGGAGTGCTCCCCCTTTCAATAGTTAATTTTATGTCAGATGAAGTATGATCAGCGTGGATAGATGGTGCATCAGACACTGCTATAGGGCAGGAATCAAGCCCTAAAGTCATCACCACCCCCACTGAATATTTAACTTGATTGTCTGACTCAGCACGTACAGTTGTTAATCCTTCGCTCCAAGTTCTAATTAAATTTTCACCCGAACAGTTTCTTCAGTCTTTGGGCCATTTTTTTTCTGCTCATAGCTCTTTTCTTGTAAAGGAAAACTAGTTTCCTGTAGATGTTTATCACTGTCCAGCATGCTTTTCATACCTCCATTCTTTGCTTGCTCATCATCACAGGCCTGTAAAAGACAATCACGTAATGCCTTGATGAAATGTTTCCCTCCACCATGCTCATTACCTTCCTCCAATGAGGAATCTGGAATCCTTACTTTTCTACTAACATAATGACCTTGCAAGAAACATATTTGGCATGCTTCTCTGCATTACACTGACTAATTTCAGCCCTTATAGTTGCCCATTATTCTGTTGGTTAACTGTTTCAATATCATCATGATCCCCAACGTTACTGTCTTTTGTACTCTGCAATGGAGCTGGCATGTCTTGGATTTTGTCTGGCATATCAACCTCCATTGAAGTGTTTGCAACATGTTCTTTTGTTTTCTTCATCTTTGATTTTATCTGATACAAATCCTGGCATACCCCAAACATCAGCCTCAATAAAAGTGTCCGTGGCAAGCTGTTCCATCTTTTTGTCAGTGACTTCATCTGATGGAATTTCTGCCATTCCTTGAATGTTGACCTCCATTGAAGGGTTTGCCGTTTGCATCCCACTGTTCTGAGTTTTCAACTTTAATTTTAGCTAATATAAATTCTGGCATTCCCTGAAAGTCTGCTGGTGGAACCTTTGCATGTAGAACCCCTATAGTTTCAGTGCTTCTATCCAATAGTGATTCTTAGGTCCTTTGTGCTTCTATTGGTTCATGTGACTTCTGAGAAGCCTGTGAAGAATCCTCAAAGCTACTATTCTCCATATGTTGATCCACCAATGGTCCCGAACATCCTTGCAATTGAGCCATCAACAGCATTCTTCTCAGCAGCATAGTTTCCCATGTTTTCGTTGCAGTTCTCATCCAGTGAGGATGTTGATGGTTCTTGCATTTCTGACAAGAGAACGTCCTGCTGAGTAGGTTCTGTTAGACATTTCCCTGTACGGTCTTTATTTATTTCTCCCAATATTGGATTTGGCTGATCACATACCGTTTCTTTTGGGGATATAGCCATGTCCATGCTTTCGTCTTTGCTTCAACCTTTCTTATACCTTGTTTTTCAAGCTTGGGCTTATGATCCGTTTGACTTGTTTTTCTTGTCACTATTCCAGAAGTTGTTCCATTCCATTTTTCTTAGATTCTGTGGCATTTTGTTAAATTCTTCTAATCTTCTGATATTTTTTGCTTGCCTCTCTTCCAGGCTCCTCCAAGACTTTGCTTGCTGCTCCCAAAGCTCTGCATATTTTTCCCAAAAAATTGCTTCCGGTGGTTCCATTTTCATCCAGGATGGCAGGATTTCTGCTCTGATACCACTGTAGTAACCTAGGTAAATTTTGGGCCTTAGGTTCGTTGATCTGGCTAGGGTTTTTTTCAATAAGGCACAACAAAACACTTCCATTCATTCAAATCACAATGGCTTACACTTGAAATACATGACTATAAAAATTCTTCAACAGTGATACACTAAGATTTTGATAAACCAGGGTTGTCTGCCCAGCGAGACAGTAGATTCACCAATAATTCACAGTACAGTCCAGTTTTCAATATTTAATAAACCACTCCAATTCTAACACTATGCAGGCTACTATCTCTATGCTTACCATCTAAGACACTGCTCCAGCTATGATCTTGTCTGTCGCTTAATCCAGAAGTCCTACTTTTCTATGCACAAATTCGAGCCTTTAATTACTTCAGTGAGCGCATTCCTGTATCGTTCTTATAATAAGCGTGTTTCCGTAACTTACCTGCTGTCTAAATTAAGGGTGATCGTAACAGTTTATGCCTTGCATTGCGGCTCAACCGGACTGCCTAGCAGTTCTAATTAGTGCCCAGAGGTACGCCGATGTGTATGATTTACCGTCAAAACACTGCACAACTTCCTAATTGCCTTAGGCCCGCACTCCAGTAACGTCGGGTCTGTTTCACACTTACACAGATTTCCTGTCGTGCTGTTACAGGTTCGCACCTTTCTTTAGGAGTCCAGATCATGGATTTTGCTTCAGATTCCCTGTTGAGACAATCAATAAAAGTCTATCTGCTACAGGAACCGCAAGTTTGCTATTTGATGGAATTTTCTTAGTCTCAGAAACATGGATTCCAACGTTGGGGGTCTCGAATTTTGTCCTTTGATGAAGTTTTGATGCTTCCGCATATAAATTTGAAGTGTTCTACAGCCTCAGTATTCGATACCACTTAAGAAGCCCTACTTTGTTACAGAATTCAGGAAATTCGGTTGCCTTCAACTATATTTGCATGACCAGAATTGAATGCGATTTCTTTACTTCAAGCACTAATTTAGGCAGAACTCGTGGGGCTCATTAATCATCCTTCAGACTAGAAACTCTTCAAATAATTCTGTGCCAGAACAAAGAAGAAAAAATAGAAAACAGAAAGAGTGAGTTTATCAACTAGGGTGGAATCTTTCAGCACCTAAATTGATAGGGAAAAGGGGCTTTCAAAACCTCAGAGCCTCAGGCTCAAGAAAACAGAGATAAAAGATCCAATCCAATGATGTTTCAAATGAATCCTATCCACTTGAATTTATAGATTTCTTTGAGGGCTCTTCTTCCTTAATTGTTTGAGTGAGGTTCACTCAAAACCCCAAACTTTGGGTTTCTTTGCCCAGCTGTCCCAAAATCTGCCCAACATTGGGTATTTTGGGGTTTTCCCCCTTTATCAAGGACTATAGCCTATGGGGATCATTAGGCTACTTCGTCTCTTAGAAAATTATTTTCTCGGGAACATTACTCTCACCATGTGCAAAGAGGAGAATGCATGTCAAGACTCAATGACGAAGACAATTGTCACTGAGTTGTATATTCTCATGAATGAAATACTCCATCTTGTCAGTATATATCTCAAACAGGGCAGGGGAGAGAGGGCATCCCTGTTTTATTCCAATGGTGCTTTGGATAAAATTAGATAATTAGTGTGCTGAGCACAAGTGACTAAGAATGGACTCATAAAGGTGCATAATTGTAGTGATGAGGGTCTATACTATGCCAATGCCACACAATTGCTGAAATGTGGTTGCCCATGAAGCTAGTCAAGTACTTTCTGGAACTCTACAAAGCAACATAAGACTTTTGAAGGGTAGTGCCTTACTTTCTCACTGGTGGCTTCGAGGTGAGGATATGATCCATAGTCTAATACCCAAGGTAGAAACATGCTTGTTCTTTGGCTCGTAGGTGATGTCCCTCAAGCTCCTTTGATAGTTGTAGATGAAGGGCAGTAACATAGAGCTCGGAGAATGTGTATCCCACTATGCTTGTCTGATAATTGTTCAAATTAATTCTGGACCCTGATTTATGTATTGGGTGAATAGCGAGGTGGGACTAGGCTTGTGGAACTCTTGCAGTAACATGGTTAGATAAATCATCAATGTAATCAACAAGAGGATGTATACCATCATTAGAGATGCTTAGCCCTCTTCATCAAGGAGATCTCCAGCCACAGATCTCAACTGCTGCATGCCATGCCTTGCCTTGGGCTAATGGGGGCAAACACCTCATTCTTCCATGTTGATTCATCAGATTGGAGCAACAAGCAGAAGGTAGAGTTTCAGAGTGCACCAGACAACATAATGGTGAGACCTTGGGTTTCTCCTCAACATCCCCCTCTCGGAGACACATTGATGTTATCAAGACCAATTTAGAGGTGCTAGGCCATTCATGAGGCCACATGTTCTGTTATGTAAAAAATTAGTTAATTTTAGGATTAGTTAGATGAAAGGGCACGATCATAAGATCATGCCCTTTCCCAAAGGGTGCCCATGGCGGTATATAAGCCAGGCAACCCATTGTAAATCATCATCATCTGTAATTCATTTATTAATAAAAGTATTTTTTATATATATTTCTATTTATCTGGAAGTTTTACACTTCATCTGGTATCAGAGCTAGTTGCTCCTCGGACTCTGTTGTTGTTTGACCCCAGTGCGCACCTAGTCGCCAATTTCCCCCGCCCTCTTCTCCGTCGTCAAACCACACCTGTTCCCTGCTCTCTTCTCCATTGTCAACCCTCTACCTCTATGTGCCCTTGTTGTTTTCAGGAATTTCCACCGGTTGTTTGTTGTCACTCCAACCGCAGGTGATACGCTGAAACATCGGTGGAAGACTACGGAGGGTACGCTAAACCATCAGTAAAATCTGTGTTTTTTTCATCTGCGGTGACCTGCGTCGTTTTCCATTACAATGGACTCTTCCCATTGCGGGTGGTTCTGCGGTGATACGTTGAAGGCTGCGTCGTTTTCCATTACAGTGGGCTCTTCCCATTGCGGGTGGCTCTGCGGTGATACACTGAAGTCTGCGTCGTTTTCATTGCAGTGATCTCTGCGGTGATATCCGCTTGAGGTTTGTTCTTTTCTTTGAACGAGGTGACCCCCCCACCAACAGACGTGACTGTCTGTTTATATTTAACGCCAAAATATATTACGTTAAATTATATATAATATATTACATATATATAATAATTAAATTATATATTATATATTATATATTATATATAATAATATAAATTTAATAATTAAATATATATATATATATTTATGATATATTCAAATATATATAGCGTGAAATATATATTTACGTTAATTAATATTACATATATAACGTAATATATAATTATATTTTATATATTATATATAATATATATAACTTAATTAATTAAATTTATTTAATTAATTAAAATTTATATATATATATATATAAATGTAAAAGTTAATTTAATTAATAAAAGCTATATATATATATATATAAAATTTAATTTAGCTAAAAAAAAAAAGAAAAAGAGGAGGAAAAAATATTAAGCTGCAAATAAATACACGCCTCCCGCAAACCTGCTCAATGTCGACAATGACAATGGCGGATTTTCAAAAAAAGGTTGTTGGATTGGCCCAAGAGCAAAAGATATAACAACCACGACGAGGTCAGTTAAAAGATTAAATGAAGTCGAGAGCAAGCTTGGGGAGCAAGCGGACAAAATAAAAAATCTTGAAGATACGACAAATCGAATAGAGATAAAGATGGAAAGTCAGCGTGTCCAAACGGGAGTAAACTTCAGAGAAGTCTTAACAATGCTGAAAAGTTTGTGTAAAAGGTTGAATTGTACACCCGAACAACTACTAAAAGAAGATGAAGAGGATCAAGAACACATCTCGTCAGATTCAACTAAGTCCACAGAGTCTCATGACAAAGTTGAATCCCCAAAAAAATTAGCGACACCCCACCAAGAAGCGAATAACACAGCCTTTACAAACAAGCAACTCTGGGATAACTTTACCAGTCAACACCCTTTTTTCGCTCAATCAGTAGCAACATACCAGCGACGGGCAAAAGTTGAGATGCCTAAATTCGATGGAAACGAAAAAAATAATGTTGCATGGATAAATAAAGCAGAAGAATACTTTGAGATATATGACATCAATGACGATGACGAAAAGCTCAGGCATGCATCCATGAAAATGGAAGGAGAAGCATATAACTGGTATATGTGGTGAAAAAGACAACACACATCATTAGCTAGAGAAAATTTAAAGATGCATTCTTCAAAAGATTCCAAGGCGTAAAGGAAGAAGAATTCTTTTCAAAACTCATCAAATTACGACAAAAAGGAAGTGTGGATGAATACACTCAAGAATGGGAGACCTTAGTAACACGAGTACCTAGGTTATCAGAATCTCGTTTGATTCAATCATACGTCTCAGGGCTTAAATCCCATTTACAAGCAGAACTTGAGATGCATGACATTACATCTATAGAAGTAGCGAGACGAAAAGCAAAAACAGCGGAAAAGAAATCCGAAACAATATTTTGGTCAACAACGGAAAAAGCTTATGCAAGACGAAGGATACCCCAGTATGTGGACTCAAATAATACAAGATATGTTCCACCACATCATCGTGAAGATGAAAAATCTAATGTGGAAATGAAAAGGATAAAAGAGGGTATGTGTAAACGTTGTGGTGAGAAATGGGACCCCAAACATAGATGTGCTAAAGGAAAAGAACCAAAGAACCTATATAATTGTGAAGCAACCAATGATTCAAACAGTGAAGATTATGACATAGAAGAAACAGAAGATGCCCTAGAATTCTCACCAGAATTAGATGACGGAAGTACTCCGCAAGTGTCATTATCAGCCATGACAGGTATATCACAACCTCAGACCTTGAAGTTAAAAGGACACATAAAGAAGAACAACGTAGTGGTTCTCATCGACTCTAGAAGCACACACAATTTTCTAGATACGACTGTGGCCAAGAAACTCAATATCTTTTCATTTCCCTTACCAAACATGAAAGTGATGATAGCTAATGGTAAGAAGATTGAAAAGGTAGGAAAATGCCATAAAGTCAAATTGTAGATTCAAGACTTTAAATTAGAGTCTCTGTTCTTCACGGTACCATTAGGAGGAGTAGATGTAGTCTTAGGCATCCAATGGCTACGAACTTTGGGTACTTATGCCGCCAACCATCAATTACAATTTATAAAATTCAAATGGGGAGGTAAGAAGTACAAACTACATGGATTCCAAGCACCAGAAAATCATGTTGTATCATCATCTCAGATGATGAAGCTGAGTCGAAAAAGAGCACCTACTTATGCAGTACAATGTCATCAATTAGAAATGTTATCTGCAAATATGACCAGAGAAGAATCACTAGAGATACAAGATCTAATTCGGAAGTATGATAAAGTATTTCAAGACCTACCTATGAAGATGACGCCTAATAGGGAAATTGAGCATACAATAGAAGTAAAGGCAAGATCAGACCCTGTCAACATCAAGCTATACCAATATCCACATCACCAAAAAACGAAACTTGAGAGATTAATCCAAGACCTTTTAAAATGTGTGACCTTGATCATCTTAGAATATCTGATCAAGTGGAAGGACTTACCCAAAGAAGACGCTTTCTGGGAGAATGAAGCATTTTGTCAACAACATCCGTCGTTGCGTATGCTTTGAGGACAAAGCATTCTTTCGAGAGGAAGGCAATGTTATGTAAAAAATTAGTTAATTTTAGATTATTGTTTAATTTTAGGTTTAGTTAGATGAAAGGGCACAATCATAAGATCATGCCCTTTCCCAAAGGGTGCCCATGGCGGTATATAAGCTAGGCAACCCATTGTAAATCATCATCATCTGTAAATTCATCCTATTAATAAAATATTTATACATATTTTCTGTGTATTAGAAGTTTTTTTACTTCATACTCCATCGAGACTATATAGAGTATTTTACTAAGTTATTTTCTTTCTTTCGTTACAGAAATTCCTGTGTATGATAGAGGTCTCATATTTAGACCTGTGTACTGCTGCATGACCTATTTATCTCATATCAATTAACTGTTTATTTTAGCAGAAATTTTATAAGTATTTATCTACTAGGAAAACCTGCATTGTCTCCTTGCTCTACTATTCTACTAAGAAACTTGCAATGGTTGTAAATTGTAATTTAAACTAATTCATCTCCAAAGTACCTACTAACAGTAAGCAAATTATTCACTAGAACTATATTGTTTCAGTTTATTTCCAAACTACCTACTTATAATAAATAGATCATTCACTATAATAATGTTATTTCAATTCACAATAAACAATCACTATCTACTTATAGTAAAGGGATCACTCACTATAATAATGTTATTTCAATTCACAATTAACAATCGATTGTTCTACTAATAATAATTACCATGATAGTATCACTTATATGTATCTCAATATGTATACGTTAAATAATTGGAATATCTCACCACCTAGCCTCAGAACTGGAAATTACGTCCATGTTCCCCCTCCGAGCCCTTCCACTTTTGCCAATACGGAACAGTTGGGCACCTTGGGCATCATGACTCTATCTAACCTCAAGTCCCGTACCCCACAGCTTGTTCCTCAATTTTCCTTCCCATTGGTTATAGTTATATTTTCTAGCTGAAGGAAGAGTGTAGCACAGTTCTCTGGATTTTCCCAAACCCCCAAGGGTTCTGTCCTCCTTTTCCTTTAAGGAAAATAAAACAAAATGGAGCAATTGTAACTGTACTCAGAAATTGGTTACACCGTTTCTTTTGATTCTTTTAACAATCTGGTCCAAAGTCTTTTAAATAATACTTAACAATGTCTGTTTTGGTTAGTTTAAGCCCAATAGTTTTAATTTATTTTAAAATTGATTTAAATATTAAAACTTTATTTGATCAATAAATTTATAGGTGAATAAAAAATTCAATAATTGAAAAAAACTAAATTATTATGGAAACACTTCAGCAGCTACCAAGTCTTCGGATTAAATTAAAAAAAAAAACTCACTCTATCCATGTCTCTTTTCAAAAAACAAGTCACTATGTCCATCCTGACACAATGATGAGATTATGATTGTTTTCAGATTCGCTTAAAAAACACCTGCTCCATCCATCCATCCTCACACACTGATGAGATTCGTTTTTAGATTCTTTCAAAAAACACCCACTCCATTTCTCCATTGCTATCAACCATTATCCATCACTATCACAAAATAAAGCAATGTGTAAATATCAAAGTGTTTTTGAAAATGACAAGAGACAATGCTGAGATATGATCGTTTAAAAATCACCCACTCCATCCATCCAATGCCATCACTCCATTATCCATCACTATCACAATAAAGAAACTTCTAAATGACATAAGTGTTCTAAAAAATGATGAGACAATTGCCGAAAATTATGGGCACGGTTGCACCGAGAGGGTATTTCTCTGTGAAACGGTTGTTGAAGAAAGGAGACTTACATCTCTTCAAAACCTTCAAAACTTTTGACATAATGGAGATTTCTCTTTGAAAAGGTTGTTCAATATATTCATTGTAAGAAATCATATATATCCATTAAAGCATATATGCTTAGCAAAAAGGAGGCTCATGCATATCTTTTATTGCTCATCCATATATTTTATTATAGGATGTTTGTACTCCTTTAAATGTCATTTCATCTTTTTTTTCCATGATTTTGGGTTTGATATCGGATGGTGCAACCAAGGGAAATCAGTTGGTTAAAAAAGGTTAAATTTGCACTTCACAATTTTTATTTCTCTTCAAGTTTGGTTTAACTTCCTATCTCATAGTTTATTTAATTTCACACAGAGCTACCAATCTAAGTTTTAATATTTTTCAGGGATTTTTGAACCCGGAATTTCTTAGTTACTACATATTCATTATTTCTTTTCGCAATTGAGCTACCCTATCCATCACTAATTAAACTACCCTACTACAAAGTATCATTTATTTTCAGCAAAGAAGTTCAATTTAATTTAATAGAAAACTTCGAATCATTTTTCTTTAACACTTTAAAATAACATAATTAACAACATTTTACTTATATAATTTAAAAATAAATTAATTAACTTTCAATATATATATATATATATATAATATATATAATATAATATATATATATAATATAATAAATATATATTATATTAAAAAAACATCATAACATTAAAATGCATTATAGTTATTTCCCATTCATATATTTTATCTTGATAAAAACATTTTAAGTAGCACACCATCTATGATTTTATCTCCAAATTCCAAATGATATTAAGTTTATGGAAACTAATTCAAAGATATTTTACTAAAATCTCCGACTCCTCGAAAATTAAAATTAAAATTTGTATCATCGACTAAAAAAAATACTAAAATATCTCTTCTTCTTAGTTTTGCTTGGGTTTGAATTTTCCATCCCGCATAGCCAATGTGTTTAATCTATAACCAAAGCAAGCACTAATAATAAAAAAAACAGC
Organism: Pinus taeda; assembly: GCA_000404065.3. NCBI lineage: Eukaryota > Viridiplantae > Streptophyta > Pinopsida > Pinales > Pinaceae > Pinus > Pinus taeda. The sequence goes on from APFE031338414.1 coordinate 47,509, forward strand.
AAAAAAACAAATAAACAAAAATATCCGCAGGACGTGGACGTGGACCAAAAGCATCAACCCAACCTATTTTCAAAGAGTCGCGGATTCAATTTAAATTCAAAAAACCTTGAACTCTCTATGGACGAGAGAGCAGAGATTTTATCTACGATTCGAGAGGAAGTAAGAGGCGGTAAAACTCTTGTAGCCATTGAAGGGAGCGGGGCAATCCCTCCCTATATATACCTATTAAGTCTAATCATTTGTCTAGCATCTTCCTCCTCCTCTGTACATATACATATCAGGTCTGGCTATGCTTTTGTGTGTTTGCCTGTCTGCGTGGTTTGAGTATGGGTTTGCTGTGTCTAGGTCGAGGTTGTGTGCGATAGAGGGGGAGGCTGGCCAGAGAAGGGCAGCCCAGTTGAGTTGGATCAATTATCTGTCATGTTTTTGTCTAAGTCTACGTCGAGTTTTTGTTTGAGTTAGTCATGGTTGTGTGGGATAGAGGAGGAGGCTCGTAAGAGAAGGGCAGGAAAAGTGAGTTGCTTAACAGTTTTTTTGGTTCAAAAAGATAAATCATCTCGCAGAAATGGTATGTATGGATCAAATTCTATTTAATTTCAGTGATCAATTCACCAAAGAATTTTACCATTAATGGGCTTTGTTCCCTCAATAATTTTACCCTCGTGTTCACCATACCATGCCATTTCTATTACATTTATTTTTTCATTCATTGCTTTAATCCAGTCATGTAACCTCTGGTTCTTTTCGCTGTAACATGCCATGTATTGTGCGCCGTGTGTTATTTTAACACGAAGTTTTTTAATATTTCCTGTTGTGTATAAGTTTGATCCGCGAGTTTTTAACCTTTATATTTTTATTTGTAACCAATTAAAACCCACCCTGAACAATGTTAACATGTCAATTAAGCCCAAAACGCACCAATGAATTTATTGGCTCAACCTAATTAAAACTTCGTCCGCTTCTATCATCTTAAATTTTCAAATTTATATATAATATACGTTTTCAAATTCATAATAATACATATAGCTCTATGAGTTGCTCTTACTTTTAAATTAATAATATTCCAACTCAGCTCTTTCGTGTCAATTGGGAATTCTCTTTGGGATTCAACGCCCTGTACCATTACAGCCTTCGCCTTCTTTAGGATTCAACGCTCTGTACCATTCTTGCTCTTTTTTATGGATATAGTTAAAGCCAGATATATTGTGTGTTAGTGTGCTACTTTAATCCATGGTTTTTAGCCCTGTAAATTTTATCATGTAACTAAATAAAACCCTGAAACAATTTTAACATGTCAATTAAACCCACCAGTGAATTAAAAGAAGAGTCGATTCCATTTTTGAATTCATTTTGGCATTTGCATTCCTTCACCTTTCCTTCTCCTCTCAAAGTTTCCTGCATTGTGGTCGAGTCTCGTGTCATGTTTGTTTGGACCTCCATGTTGTTTGTTGGAGCCTGGTCTCTGTCTTTTTCTGTCATCTGTTTGGTGTGTCTGCTTGTGGAGGCATAGGCGTACTTGTGTTCTCTGAGAGCTGGAGGCAGAGGCAGAGGCAGAGGCATTCGACTCTCCATCACAGCGTAGCTGAGGCATTCAAATGATTCTGGTATACCTGAATGAATGAGAGAGAAATTGATTTAATTTTGGAAATTTCATTAACGATATGGGATGTTACACCATACTGATTCCTGAATTCTTTTCAAAAGGTGCAGAAATGTCCACAAGCTTCTGGGAATGGAGATTTAAGAAGACTGTGCTGTGCCGGGTGGTGTTGACCGTACTAATTCCATAAATGGAAATTTCAAAAAATGAAGAAATCTCGACAATGTTATGTTCGAGAGATGGAAATTGAAAAATACTGTGCCTCCTCGGATTGACAGCAATATTATGTGCAACGGCGCAGAAGGCTATGCAACTAGTAATCAACAAAACCCAGTTGACTCGACGGAGTCATAACTTCCATTCGCAATCCCTCAGCCTGTCATAGATCCTCTACCTCCTCACAATCTCACTGTTGGATCTGGGCGATGACCATCTTAGAAGATGGCAACCGTGGCCACTGGGAGTGTTTTTCTGGACAAGCAATTCGTCAAAGCCTGCGGTCCATGTTTTTGTGAACTCATCTGTCAGAGGTAAAGCGGGTTACATTGAAGATGGAGCGGGGTTTCAGATTGGATTTGGATTTGGACGGACTCCCTCCAATCAATCTGAATTTTCTGAATCTGTTGAATTTGAAAGCGAAGGGAGGGACACATTCTCCATCATATCATTTGTCTTGGTTCTGGTAAATTTATTTTCCAACTCTTTGTGTTCGATCACTCTGGCTATAGGTTACAGACAATCATTTAATTTTATTGATATAGCTCCATTCTGTCTTGTTTTTAAGCGCTTATTTTCTTCTTTTAAATTTGAATTGCAATGGTATTTTGGTCTGATTTTCTTAGTTTTTAAAATTAAATCCCAAATCCTCTGCATCCATGGATCCCTCTATAGAAACAGGGCCTGCCAATCTCGTTGTTGGACCATCTCATCTCCATGACAGAAGATTCCAACAGTGGTCGAAGATGCCATTTGGAGGGTTTTTCTGGAGAAGAAATTTCTCAGAGCTGTGGATTCATCTATGAGAGGTAACCATTTCTTGACTTGCGGG
>APFE031338416.1:0-102164 GCA_000404065.3 Pinus taeda
AAGCTTAAGACAATTATTTGACAATTTAGTCAGCGTTTCCAAGGATAAGTATAAAGATATTCACGAATATGAAATAAACAATTAAACATAGACTTGCGAAAGGTTACTTCATACCTTGGGGTTAATATGTCATTATGAAATAAAAGCTTACTTATGACTGCAAAAAGAGTAATTATACGGCAAAAGATAAGGTCAAAAATAGGTCAATTGTGAGTCCCAACAGATTTGAATCCCCAAGAAGCATTTTTTAATCACTCATGCCATCAGATCATCTATAAGCAATAGAAGGAAGTGTATACCAAAAAGTTAACATAAACTTAATAAAGCATTAGTGTACCTTTTGTGTTAGTCATTTGTCTTTGCATATCTTCATTTTTTGTGATTTAGAGGATAAAAAACAATTATCCATTTTGTTCAAGAAAATAATGGATAAATAAAACATAAATGGCATTTCAGGTTGAATGTCAAAATAGGAAATATAATAATATCATTCATGACTTGGGGAAACTCAAATGAAGATAACCTAACATCAAAGAATAACTCAAAGTACCATAAGCTACCATGGGTTGGAATCCCTTGCTTCCACCTTATAACCTCTAGGGAATAATCCTTATGACTCCCCTTGCTCCTTCTAATTCCCTCTTTTAAAGTCAAAAGTTTAATAAAAGTGATAGAAAGCAACTTCAAAATAAAACTTCAAAATATATGTGATGTTTACAGTTAGAAACCAAGTTCACTTTTTTGTACCATATTTTTGCCATAAATTGATCAACATTGGATCATTATATTGTTTCTCATCCAACTCTATGCTTTTAGGGTGGAAAAATGAGCTTACATGAGCAATTTTAGTGATGGGGCCCAATTTGGAGAAATGGGGTCAAAAACCTTTCGTGTCTAGTTTGAGGCCTTATATGGCATTTTTTGGGGGGTAAAACTTCTCCACTTTAGTGCCACACCCCCATAGCATTATTCTATAGTCGAAGGCCTTTCCAACAGTGAAAGAACCACTTCAATTGGAGTTTGGACATAAACATTATTCATCTTGGAAGTTGACCTATCGTGATTGACCACCATAATTCAAGAGGATGCCACATCGAGCCCCATTATTTATGGAAAAGGGGCTAGCCATGTGGGTCCTATGTAGAAGACTCTAGAAGGGTCAAATTGTAACTCATATTAAGGGTTGAATGGGTCAAATTTAACCCCTAGTTGGCTATGGGTCAAATTTAACCTCAAATTGGGTCATTACGAAAAAAAGGGGTTTGATTATATTCTAGTGCATTTTGTTCCATAGTAGAGCACAATACCTAAGAGTGGATAAACAAAGGGAAAAATAGAGAGGGCTTGTGTTCTATAGTAGCCCATGAGCCATGGGTCTCTTTCCTTTGTATTTGCACCAGTTCCATTTAGAGAAAGAGGGAGTAGGGAAACCTCACCTTCAAGTTGGGTTTTCTCCTAAAAATGTTTCCCAAGTCATATCTTGGGTGTGGGTTGTCATTGATTGATTTATCTATTTTATATTTTCCGCATTTTATGTATTGCATGCATAAGCAAGAAACAATAATTTAATAAATCCAGAAACTTTAAGGAAAATTAACCCTTGTAGTAAAGATTTCATATTTCAGTATATTTTTATTAGATCCATTGTCACAAATTGTCCTATGGAATATCCATGGAAATTTACAGACCGTATTGGAATTCACGCGGGTTTCTTTGGGTATATTGTGGGGAGTTGCAGGGGATCAAATTGGTTTAAGCAACAAGTCATAAAATCCTAGACATAGCCAGAAAATCTAGTTTTAATAACCCTTGAGATCCAATAGAGGAGAGATTTGCAAGGCTGGAAGAGCATGTTGCAAATATCAATTGGAATTTGAACCTCCTTATGGAGGCTCTTTCAACTAATCTTAGAATAATATAAGGCATAGGTTCCAACTTAGAGGTTAGATTAGAGGGGAAAATCAAGGGATTTGGAAGAACTAGAGGAGTCTAAGAAAGATCTTGAAAAAGAACAACCCAGTTCGAATTTTGTGAACCATTTAGAGTTCTTGTTTAAGATGAAAGAAAAGTTCGATGTCAACCCATATTAAGGTGAGATTGATGCTTTGAAATTAAATCACTAGTTGTAATAGTTAGAGGTTTATTTTAGTGTTAATCACTTAGAGGAATAACAAAAAAATTCTTTTGGTTGTTTGAAACTAGAGGGCAACCCCTTGACTTGGTGGGAAGCCACATGAAAATCTTGAAGATGGAGGGGATCTCCTAGTAACTAAGTGGGAGGATTTCTCCCAATTCTACATTATTAGGTATGTAAAGGACCAATGGATTTGGTGGCATTAATTTAGGTAGAGATAGGGGCATAGTTTACATTATTACACCACATAATTCAAGAAGATGGAAATAATGGCAGGGATCTCTCCCAAGAAACCAAGCATAAACCTCAAGTATTTGGGGATTATAAAAATCCATATGCAAAATAAAGTGATGTTGTCCAAACCTAGCATGGTGGATGAGGCTTTTATATAGACACAATACTTAGAAAACATAGGCTAGAAGAGAGGGAATTCAAGTGGTTCAAAGTAGAAGGAACACCATGAAGCTTCGAAAGAAAGGAAGAAGAAATGCAAAGTGGGGAAGGGCAAAAAGGTAGCAGCCACAACACACCATTACAAAGATCCCAACAATCACTCCACTATAATATTGATGGTCACATAGTGGAGGTGTTGGAAATTACATCTAGGACTCGAGGAAAGATGAAAATAAGAAAAATCTCATGGCCACAAATTCAAGCAATTAAGTGGAAATCAACTCGGACACAGATGAGAATATTGTATGCACATCAACGCAGAAGGGGGTGAATCTAAGTAGCCTTCAACAACAAGAATAGAAGGAGATGACCAGATTCTTCCATATAAAGATACATGTCAAGAAGACAAAAGTCGATGCTCTATTCGAGTCACTATCATAGGAAAATATTATTGCCGCAGATCTTGTCAACAAAATGGGATTGGTGGTTTGAGACCATCTGAGTCCATATCCATTGGGATGGGTAAATAAGGATGTAGAAATCATGGTAGAAAAATAATGTAAAATCAAATTTACTATCAGTGTTGATTTTATTAATGGCAGAATTGGATGTAGTTCAAGTTGATGTATGTGGATTTTTGTTTGAGAGTCCTTATGTGTACATGTGGGATATAATCTTCATGCAGAGAGTCAATCAATACCACCTCATTGAGGATGTAAAATCTTTACCATCAATGTGGACAAGGGCAAGTCTAAAATTTCGCTAGTAAGTGCCAACCAAGCTAAGAAACTTATCACTTCTAGCAAGAAGTATGTTTTACTATTTTTAAGAGAAATTCAGTCTATGGAAGAGTCAGCGAGAGAAAAGGAATCCTGGGATGGGTGCACTAAGGAATATGTGTTGAAAATGGTTGTTACTAATGTCAAATATTGTCCAAATAAAGAGAAAGAAAAATAGTCAAATAACATATTTTGAGACCATTCCAACAATATATGGCACACCTTCTAACTCCTCTTGGTTAAGAAGAAATGATTTTTTGAATATTCATTATACATCTTTCCAGTTGCACAAGTCATCCCAACTAGTGGACAAGTCGACCCCTTGACGCCCCACTTGTTAAGTATGAATACCACACATGTGGCTCATTTGAAGGTAGAAATCTTGTTGATTGAGCAAAGAATAAGGTTTGAAATGACCACATGATTCGAGTTGAGATAAAGGGAGGAGATGAGGAGTTGGGATAAATATGAGCTAAAGGAGGATCATTTTTGTTATTTTGTTGTGATTCTTGTCGGGGATATAACATTGTGATAAGGTCGAGTTTTGAGCTTGAGCACGCTGAATTTTGGGTAGTATTTACACTCATTTTGAAGTAGGTTGAGCCACTATTAAAGTTTGATTGGTTACCTTTGTCAGAACAAACATTAGACCTATTGAGTAGGATGAGTCCTAGGCCACTGATTTTTGTATAGTTTTGATAGTTTTGGAGGTTGAGCCCTAGTTTTTCTAGGAAATAGGGTGAGTTCGTGGGTTTATTCTTGTTAGTGCTAAAGGAGGCTAAGTCTTAAGCCATATGTTGATGTCTGCAATCTACTCTTTCTATTTTTAATGGAGATTGAGCCCTAGCTTATCTAGTCCATAGATCCAATTTTTTTTTTACTCTTATTGGCCTTGGAGGAGGCCAAACCTTAGATTGTAGATCTGTAAGATATCATAAAGAGGAGTGAGAACACTAGATATTCTATGCTTAGTAGCTTTTTCAAAGAGAAGTTTTATGTTGTTACAATAGTATGTTGTCTGAGGTCATGCAAATCTTTTCACTTTGAGATAGAAACTATTTTTTTTTTGTTCCAGTTGTAATCTTACCCTTTAATATTTCCTTAACTATAGATATATAAATCTACATGGATATCACTGGTTTTCTCAAGCTTAAGAAACTATAGTCAATACAATTATACTTGTAGTCAATAGCTCTTGATTCTTGACAGGAAGCATCTTCATTTTGAGCTTCAAGTGTTCTGAAGTTGGGAAAGTTCTACAAAGTCAACAACTAAAATGACCTAAAATGCTGAGTGAATCTTAAATGGCATGAGCCAAGAACTAGGACAAGGCATAAGAATAGGACAAGTGGTGGTGATCAGGCTTGAAGAAGAAATCTAAGAGTGGCATGGTTGGGTGACAACACCACTGAAGAAGTTGTGAAGTATCTTGAATAAGTAGGTTGGTACCTACAAATTGTTGAGTCGTTTCTCAGTGGAGGGGATTACAATCTTTTGTAGATTGGTGCCTACGAAGTCGTTGAGTTGGTGCTTAGCGAAGGGATTGAAATCTTCTATAGGTTGGTGCCTACAAAAGTTGTAAGTTGTTGCATGCTTTGTACAAGGAAGTTTACAAAATATTTCCAAAGAAAATTTGTGTTTCTTATAAAGATCCGTGTTTCATGATTTATGTGCATCAAATGTTTTAAAAGCTAAATTTTTTTAAAAGTAATGAAATATTGATTCACTCGCCCTCTCAGGGTTTCCAACAATTTGTATCAGAGCGGGTTCCTTAAGACACAACCTAACAGCTAGAGGGTAGACCTCAAAAACACAAATGAAAAATTCAAGAAGGCGTGGCTCCAAAACCCTGAAAGAAATCTCCTCCATAGTCATGAATAAATAATCTTTTAAAGAAGATGAAGACAAGCAAAAAAGATAATTAGATCTAGAAGAAGTTTACACCATTGCTTTTGAAGCATAATTTATGGCTTCTCAAGTACACAGTTAGCCTAAAAAGAAAAACATAAGGCTTAAAGAGCAGTTACAAATCCTTAAAGAGAAGAGTTGATGAAACAAAAGTTGTCCTGAGATTTCAAGCGAGGGAAGAAGAAAAGAGAGAAGAAATGTTATCAAGTCAACTGAAAGAAAAGGATGAGGATTATGAGAACCTAGAAACAAAAAATTTATCAAGAAAAGAAAGAGAAAGATAAAAAAATTTGAAAAAGTCATCTCCTTGAAAATTCAACTAGAAAAACCAAAGAGAACATAAGAAGTCATGAAAATCCAATTAAGAAAAAGAAGAAAATTGTGAGAACCTTGAAGATGAAATTTCCTTATTAAGGAATGAAGTAGGCAAGTTCAACATGAACTTGAAAAGTTCTCAAAAGTTGGATGATATTCTCAGCAACCAAAGATCACCATACAACAATACATGTCTTGGTTATGTGGGAAAGAATTCATACAAAGAAGATGCAAGCCTTATGTCACCAAAAAATGAAATTGAAGAAAAGCTTGAAGGTCATGCTAATATTCTTCAAATTCCCAACAACAGTGGAAGCAAGGGAAGAAATCAAGATGAGGTTGGAAGAGCTACTACACCTAGAAGCTATGTTGACGGCCTCAAGGGACCTCTAAACAATACAAGAAACATTGAAATTAGAGACAAGGGTAAAAAAAGAGTTGAATATTCTCCAAAGCAAAACAACTTCAGAAGAACTGCTTCATCTAGTCAGTCCTTCTAAGCCAGATATCGGACTATATTTCTTGGTCATTATTTTTCATGTACAAATTTTGAACATAAAGCAAGGGATTATAGAGCCTATGATAGGGATGATTATAGAGGCCTTTTTCATACCTTTAAAAGAAAGATTGTCAGCAACCAAATTAGGGATCCTGGTGGTTACATTAGTAGAAATTATAATTCACTTTCTCTCCTATCCAAGTATAGTACAAAATGTTATAAATGCCACAACTTTGGGAATATAGTGTGACTGTAGAAGCAACATCAAATGGTTACTTAAACAAATCAAGGAAGAAAATTCTCATACTGGGCATAAAGAAAATTTCACAAAGGTATGGAGAAGAAGACAAGAAGAGCCAAAGATCGAAAATCATGAACTAGGCTTGAATTCTCAAGCGTCAAATCTAAACTATTGATAAAGAGACAAAGACACGCTTCAACAAAATAATTGGATGCTATGCCCATTAGTGCAACATTTCTATGGTTCATCTCATGATATTGTTTCTCCTCCTTTACGTCTCTTGTTGGAAGGTGTTGAAGATAATGTCCATGCTATCCATTTTAAGATATTGGATTTTGCACATAATGTGAGTCCTATTGTTGAAGTTTATCTCAAAGAGGAGGTTGCAGTTGAATGTGTTTGCAAAGTAATGACGTGGTTGTGGCCCAAGAAATATATTGAGGCATTTGGCTCTTTTGCAATTAGATTCTTCCCTTCTTACAATGATGTTGATTTTGTTGTAATCATTGAGTCTTATTAAGCTCTAGTCTCTAAATTAGAGATTCCTATTACTAAAAGAGGGCCAACATCATTGATTAGGTACTTTTCCAACTATTGAAAGAATGCAACTGATGTGAAGGACCCACTACAGTAGAATATGTGCATATACCAATTATCCCCTTGATCCCCCACTTGTTTAGTATAAATGCCACATGTATGGCTCCTTTGAAGGTAGAAAACTTAGTGTTGAGCAAGGAATAAGGTTTGAAATGACCCCATGATATGAGATGAGAAAAAGGGTTGAGCTGAGGAGTTGAGGAGATGTGGAAAATCCAAGCTAAAGGAGGATCATTTTTGTTATTCTATTGTTATTTTTATGGGGGATATAACACTGTGACAAGGCTGAGTTTCTTGAGCTTGAGAAGACCAAATTATGGGTAGTTTTCACGCTCATTTTGAAGTAGGTTGAGCCCTTGTAAAAGGCTGACTGGTTACCTTTTCTAGAACAAACATCAAACATATTGAGTAGGTTGATTCATAGACCACTGATTTTTGCATAGCTTTGATAGTTTTGGAGGTCAAGCCCTAGTTTGTCTAGCTAGTAGGGAAAGTTCATGGATTTATTCTTGTCGATGATGGAGGCTGAGTCTTAGGATACAGGGTGAATTGTGATCTACACCTTGTTTTTTTAATGGAGGTCGAGCCCTATCTTATCTAGTCCATAGGTCCAAATTGTGTTTTTACTCTTGCTGGATTTGGAGGAGGTCAAACCTTAGATTGTATATTTGTAAGATATCCTAAAGAAGAGATAGCAATGGATATTTTGTGTTTAGAAATTTTTCAAAGAGAAATTTTGTTTTATTACAGTGGTATATTTCCTGAGGTCATGCAGGGCTTTTCGCTCTAAGATAGAACCTAAATGTTTTGTGTGATAATTGTAATCATACCCTCCAATAGTTCTTTAACTGTAGATATAAAGTAGCATGTATTTCATTGGTTTTGTTACGTTGAAGCAACTATAGTGAATTTTAATTGTACCTATAGTTAGTAGCTCTTGCTTGAGCTTCAAGTGTTTTCAAGTTGGGAAATTTCTACAAAGTTAGCAACTACAATGACCTAAGATGTGGAGTGAAGCTTAAATGGCCTGAGCCAAGAACTAGGACAAAGAAAAAGAACATAACAAGTGGTTGTGATCATGCTTGAAGGAGAAAATCTAAGAGTGGCATGGTTGGGTGACAACTCCACTGAAGAAAGGAAATTTGTGTGAATCATGAAAAGTTGTGAAGTACCTTGAAGAAGTAGGTTGGTGCCTACAAAAGTTGTAAGTTTGTGCTTACATTTTACAAGGAAGTTTACAAAATATTTACAAAGAAAAAATATATAAGTGTCATAAATATCCATGTTTCATGATTATGTGCATCAAATGTTTTAAAAGCTAAAAATTGTTAAAATTAATGAAATACGAATTCACCCCCCCATCTCAATATTTCAAACAACAAAGATAGAAAGTGGACGAGTTTTTATAGGTATACTCGAGAGTGTTCCAAAATCCTAAAGGGATACCACCTCAGAGGCAAGTGAAGCACAAGGTTCAACTATTTATGAACTCTCCATTGCCAAACATTGGGCTATACAAGTAGTTTGTAATAAAATAGAACAAGGTGAAGAAGCAATTGCATCAACTACTGGAGCAAGGTGTCATTCGACCATGTGCCTCACCATGCTGTTCCCCATCATAATTGTGCCTGAGAAGGATGGGACTTGGCGAATATGCATTAATTATAGAGTGTTGAACAAAATAATTCTCAAGAATAGGTAACCCTAGGATAGATTATATGTTGGACTAGTTGCAAGAAGCAAAGTACTTGACCAAGATGGACTTAAGATCAAGGACACCATGTTCAATTCAGAGAAGAAGATACCTAGAAAACTTCTTTTAGGACCAGACAAGATTTGTATGAGTGGTTAGTCATGCCATTTGGTTTATGCAATGAACCAAATACTCTCATGACATTAATGAATCACATACTATGCCCTTATTTAGATTCATTTGTTATTTTTTATTTGCATGATATCCTAGTATACAATGTTATTTGGGAGGAGCACATCTCACATTTGACATAGGTTCTAGATACAGTAGAGAAGCACAAAATGTTGGAAAATCTCAAGAAATGTGAGTTTGCACAACAATCTTTGGTGTATTTAGGATATGTGATTGGTGGAAAGTTGAAGATAAATCCTGCCAAGATGGAGGCCATCATGAAATGGTTGGTTCCTATCAATGTTTCTAAGATCGGGAGTTCCATTTGTTAGGATATTCCGACACATAGGAAATAGTTAAGTTCAACTTGGTCTAGTATAGAGTTAGGTAAAGTGTGTTTCTTTACCGTTGTACATTTTGTAACTTACAATCTGAGGGTCACGATATGTAGTGATCCGACGGTTCATTCTCTCCTCGGTACTACCGACACTTGATCCGTGGCTTGACACCCGATTGGTCCATGAATTCTATTTAAAGCGCATGGAGGGTCATTTGTAGGTTAACCGTGCATGAGAGAAGCTTATGTAAATTTTCATTCTTTTATTAATAAATTGCCTGTAGTGGCCACGTTGGCGCAGGCCGTGGACTGTTTCCCTCTCTGAGGGTTTTAACCACGTCAAAATACTGGTGTATTGATCTGTGATCTGTTTGTGAGCGGTGTCCTTCTGGTGTTCTGTCTGAGGAACTTACCCTATAAATTCTTACAACTATGTGATTCAAATCTTGGCAGTCTCTTCATATATAATCTTAAATTTTGGTGCTCCCCTTTAATTCTACTTGTCCATACTAAACTATACACTTACTATCTTATTTTCATTGTTTATTCATATATACATACATACATACATGCATACATATTTAATAATGGTTTTTATTGATGTCGAAGTATTTCCAAATGAAAGAGAAGATTACATACTCAAATAGTATATTTATATACCTTTATGATGATATATGGTGAACCTTCTAGAAATATTGTTTTTGGTTTTTTGATGCCCCATTTAGATACCCTATCCTTGAATGTATTTTTAATCAAATTTTATAGTTCAAATGGGTGCATAATATATCATTGGAAAGCTTATTTTGAGTCCTTTCTAATGGTATACGAAAATCCCTTTAACTCCTCATGATTGAGGAAAAAGGAAATTTTGAATATCAATATACATTTTTCCAAGTTCAAGTTAAGCTTCAAGTCTAGATAAAGGGTTGAATTTTGGTGTAGAATGTTGAGATTTAGGCTTTTATTGGGGCATAAATCTTGGGTTTTTTATATCCAAGTTCACACATGTCTTGAGGGACAAGTTATGCTACATTGAAAATCAAGTTCAAGTATAGTTTGAAGTTGAAGTTGAAGTTCTATTATAGACCAAGTTGAAATTAGATTTTTAAGGTCATCGAGGTATTTTTCTAAACTATTACACGAATATTTGGAGGTTCTACCTATAGTTGGTTATCCCTGTGAGAAAAAGATGAGGTAATGGTTGATTTATAATGAGAAAATATTTGAAGTACACTACTATAGAAGACATGTGATTTTCCTAGGTTACATTACAACAATAGTTAATGTTAGTATGAAAATTCTTAGAAAGTCTGCAAAAAAAATTCATTAAGTCATTGGTGACAAGTGAACCTAACAAAAATATGTTTTTTGTATGCTTCAAATATGAAATAATAAAATGAGCTCACCCTGCAACAAAAAGATTGTATGCTGTCAAAAAACTAGAAAAAAAAACAACTATCTAATGTAATCACCCAATATAATAAGACTTATATATGACTAATAATTTTATTCAAACTACTGATGAAGGATATCTACAATAAGGGATTACAAATCCCCCTCTATGGGATGGGTCCTTTGATGCCATTGTTCTCCAATGATCTATTCTCTCTCTCAATGTGTGAAAAACCAAAAAAAAAAAAAAAATCCTCAAGTGGGAGCTCAAATGTGAGAAGACGATAATGGTGACGATGATAATGATCATGGTGAAGAAAGAATGGAAAACCCTCTTATTTATAAGAAAGTATTGGGTTGATATTGAAAATGGAAAATAATAAAATAATATTGACCAAATCAAGATCTCACCATTATGAATACTTTATTATATTTTTTTACAGAGGAAAACGATATTCGAAATGACCAAATATCTTTATTTAGAAATTATTGATAAAAAAATGATTTATTAATTATTTCATGAGGATTAAGAAATGTGTGAAATTGAAATAATTATAAATAATGATTTAACAATTATTCCAAAAATATAATTAAGGAATAATAAATAAATGATGATTATTTAATGATATCCTAGGGGATTTAGTCAAATGTGACAAGAATAATTATTCAAATAAAGATTTAATAATTATTCCTAGAGAAAAATTAAATAAATAATTATTTATTCAATTATTCTCATGAGGCTTTTTAATTTTAATCAGAAACAATTTAATAAAAATGGTTTACTAAATTATTTCCATGGTGAAGGTGACTTTACTATGTTAAAATTAATCCTACATGGTGTACTTTGATCCACCTAGTTAAAAATGACTACGTAGTCATTTTTTAGGTGATAACAGATTCCCGCCCAACATATGAGTTTTAGGAGAAACCTAGATAAACTTCTTGCATCGTGTCCCAATGTCACACGCAATTGTTTCACATTCCTAGGATCTCCTAAGTTCACAATTACATCAATCTTCATGGGGTCCACCATCAATCCTAGCTTACATACAACATGGCTAAGCAAAATTCCAATGGGAACACATAATATGCACTTCTTCAAGTTCAACATGAGGCACAAGCTCACAACATGGTGCTTCACCAAGCCAAACACAGTCCAATCATCAAAATACAACTCCAGAAATTTATGAATAAACTCTTTGAACACCTTGATCACTAGTTGGGAGAAAATTACAGCTGCTTTCTTCAATCCAAATGGCATTATTATGTATTGAAAGAAACCCCACTCTATTGCAAAGGTTGTTTTTCTTCAATCTTCTAGCACGATATTTATTTGATTATATCCCTAAAAACCATCAGTAAACAAGTACGCCTCCTATCCACCAACATTCTCTAACACTTAATCTATAGAGGGTGGTGGAAATGGATCGTCCAAGCATGCATCATTCAACTTTCATAGGTCTACAGATATTTTAATTTTTCCTTTCTGTTTCCTCTCTTGGACCGCCATTTGGCTTACCCAATCGGATTCTTCCAATGGTTCAATAATACGGGCATCAAACATATTATCCAGTTCCTGCTGCACCTTGTCTTTATATTTTGGATTTAGTTGATAAGGACTCTTATTAATATGCTTCGCATTAGCATTCAACATAATCTTCATAACACTTAAATATCCAATGATCCCTTTCAAATATGGAAAATTTATGGCAAATAATTCTTGGTATATCTGCAGTAGCTTAGCTACCTTATCGACCATATCTTCATCCCAATAGTGTCATATCTTCATCAACATAGGTTTTTCTTAAGATCCAATATTTACTTATCGAATTTTCAAAGGTTCTGATATATCTGAGTTCCCCACCTTCAGTTGTTCGACCTAGCACTATCCTTCTTTCTCCGGAATGGTAATATTTCGTGGATCTTCTTCATCCTCTTTAGCAATCATGTTGTAACACTCCAATGCATGGGGAAACTATGTACTCCAATGTGGATAAGCAAATTCTACAGGTTCCTTTCGGCTTTTGAACATAACTTGTTTTATTTCATGGGGTGCTTCATCAATGCATTCAAACCCATCCTCAAAGCTAAAACTTTATAGAAAACTCTCCCTTAAGACCTCCCATTCATTCATCCCATGGTGCAGCTCCGTCTCCAAGCACCAATTCATGGGAATTGTATCTAAGTTATGAAAGAAAATGTACACCCATTCTGATTATGGTTTGGTTCCCCAGACCTTAGTCCATCATGCCAAATCATCACATGAATCATCGTGCCTTTAAGCGTTGTTCTTATGGTGCATCCCTTTCAAATGCATCTAAAAATAGTTCCACATTAGTCAAATGATCATAACGCAGGAGGTTCCTAACCTCATTCGAGACATATCATAGTGATTCGGTCATCCTATTACAATGTAGCATAAATACTTCATGCAATTGATTCTTCCAGTTTTCAAGCTCTTCATCCAAATCTGAGGTGCAAGAGCTATCCCCGTCCCATGAAATTCTTCCAGCAGTTGTAGGATTGACCCAATCTTCATCTTGCATTGTGATCTTGTATATATGATCTAGATCATTGTCACTTTCTACAATGTCATGAATAGGTTCCGCATAACGAGCTCCTTCTGTAGAGTTTAGTGGCACTACAAATGTGAGCGATTTCCTTTCAAATGTCATCTTCTGCTTCTTCAAGTTGATTACCATGTCCATATCAAAATCCTAGTCAATTCCTTGCAGCGTGGGGTATGGGTTACTTTCATCCACTATTTCAATGACCTCAATGTCAATGAGTGTGCTTGCACCCTCAATATCCACCATTACACCATATAAGCACCCCAATGGAATAATATTTTGTTTATTTCCCATGCACAACCGAATAGGAGACCACTGTAGTGCATGTCTCCCCATTCTTTCCCATGTATGATTCGGTAGGACATTTGCATCAAACCAAAGATCCAAGATTACTTGGTCCATTTTGTATTTTCATATTTGTGCACTCAGCCTCATCTCATGCCCCATGCACTTCTTATGCTTACCTATTTTCCTCATAGTGCATGGTTTAGCATCAACCTTTTCTTTATTTTTTCACTTGTTAATTAAATCTTGCAAGCAACCCTTCTACTACTTTTTGATTGCACAAAATCTTCATACAGGTTTTTAGAAAGTAGCTATTACCGAAGGATCTACCTCTTGTGTCACACTATTCTATGGTATTTTCTCCTAGCTTATCGAGGTAGAGGGCTCAGCGAAGTTTTTATTTGCTTCCATAAAGGTCTCTTTAGCACAATTAAGATCAAAGTCTACTTCTTTCTCAGCAGCCTTCGACACCCACCTGTCATCCTTAAGTTACTTGTCTTTATCTAAGGTAGTCGCCACACCACTTATTGTCACTGTATTTATGTTATGAACTTCTTCGTAGTGTTCATACCTCATCATTTGAATGATTTGTGTAGGCTGTCGGGGATGCATCTTCTTTTCTTCCATCTTCGCCGTAAGGACCAAACACTCCTTTATCACATGGTCAAGTTGTCGACAATACTTACATGACGGATGCATGGTATTTATACAATCTCACGTGAAGTGCCCTACTTCACCATAGTTATAGTAGATTACTTATCCATTCCCTTGACCAGGCTCACCACTTGTTCCTCTTCCTCGACCTTATAATCCTCCATGCATATATCCTACACTATGATCCTAAGGCGGGTTCTCTACCTGCACTTGGTAGGTAGGGGTTCTATCCATCGTCAGCTCATAGCTTCTACACTGGCATTCATCATGTCCCATAGATTTAGAGAAATTGAGAAACAACTACTAAGGGGTCTACACAAACTTCTGTAGTAAATGGAAATGATCAGTTGCATGTTTTCTTGTAACCTGATAAATATTGCCCCACAACATAGCTCTCATGCTTGCCCCAACATTATTCACTGGTTTCAGAGGAACAAACACTACCCCCATAATATAGTTCTTATACGTTAGGAAACGGTCCTTACCATATCCATGACTCTTACACTTCAAGCATTAGACCTCTAGCTGGGCCTCCTTTCCTTTGTTTAGACTCTACAATTCCAAGTGGAGACTTTCTAGCTGTGAGTGAATATGTTGCACTCCTAGGTTTGTATCCTTTATGGGTGAAACATCCAACCTCATCACTATTTCCAAAGCTTCTTCTTGTGTTTATATATTTTTCTGTGATAAAGGCACTCTCATGTGTGGCAAGAGCGATGCTATATACCAGTCACAATGCCAGGAATCTATGATTATCATATTGGCTTACCTAATCAGGTATGTCAACCTTTGACCGAAATCTCAAGGTGTGTCATCTGCCTTCTGTCGGATTTCCTAAAACTCAATTACTGACTGCACCTCTGACTTAGGATTACTCAACTCCTTATTCGAATCTTGCTCATTCTCTCCCAACATCGCAGTAGAGTTATCAGTGCAATACTTGATGTACCATGTTAATGAGGTATCCTATAGGGTTTTG
This sequence comes from Pinus taeda, assembly GCA_000404065.3. Taxonomy (NCBI): domain Eukaryota; kingdom Viridiplantae; phylum Streptophyta; class Pinopsida; order Pinales; family Pinaceae; genus Pinus; species Pinus taeda. Next base: position 14,948 of record APFE031338416.1, read on the forward strand.
AATAGTTGTGCTTTCTTGATGTTATCATTCGTAATTTGTTTTGTTATGCATACAACTCTCTGGACAAACCAAAACTATTCAGTATCTTCACTACCTACCCCTTTAAAAATTTGCATCTTCATCACGTTCACCATGTTGAATGGTGGAAGTGGAGGTGGAAGAGGTGAAAGGGTAGGTGAATGAGGCAGAGGCCGAGGTGGAGGTTGAGTGAGTGGATGAGGTATATTTAGGATACCCTATGTAATTAACTGAATTGCACTTCATGGTGTACTCAACACCATCCATTCATGGTCGCTTGAAGGGGGTTCAATGAGAAGACTATATTCTAGGCTTCATCCTTCATTTCTTTTAAAGAATCTCTCACTTCACGTAGGCCCAAAAATAAAGGTAACAACATAACTCTATTTTCACATAAAAACATTTTACTCCCAGTTTTTAAGGATTTCAAATACTTACCTTGTGGTCCTTTAAAGAGCCTTTATTTTGCTTCATTGTAGTTGATATTTTTTTGATCGCAAAATATGTGACAAAACTTCCTAATGTGTGATCAATCAAGTGATCCTCGACCCGCGTGATATTCCTTTCAGATTCCTGCATATGTCACACGAGTTTAGGAGTCCACACTATAGGACCGTGGAGCCTCCACATCCCTTGACTATTGTCTCTTTTAGACAACCACTCTTCTAGTTCATCAGGGAAGAAACAAAAGAACACATATGTCTTATCTGTGTACAAAAATCTCTAAAATAACTATTCCTTGGATAATTTAGGGATCATATTATCTTGAGTAATGAACGTGTGCACATTTTGATAGATCCACTTGTCAATTTCTTTCTTCGTAGGAAACCATTTATCACACATCTCTTTGATAGATCCTGGTCCTGACAACAAAACCATTTGTTGGCTTCAGGGAACTTGACCCGGGTCCAAAGATGTTGTGCCAACCAAAAAAACCCTAACTGTCGGCCCTTTTGGCAACACCCTGCATAGCACACACTGCATCCTCACCTAAAGCAGTATTTAGGGATGCTAGAACCAAGTTTTTACATCCAAAGACCATGTCATAAGTGATCTTGAGCCTTTGTAGTTTAGTTCTACCTTCGCGTAGGATTGTATCCTTCTATGGTCCACTACTGTAACTCTAAGAACCACTTCTAGAACTTCATGAAGGTCTACGATTAGACTTTATAGACATAAGGGAAGAAATGTATCCACTTCCATGCACTAAATACTAACTCTAGATCTCCCTTCATGCATATCTACCCAATTCAACAGAAGTGATAATAGATTCAACAATTGTCTTTGCAAAAATAGGTAGTTGCTTAGTTCATGCATAAATTTTAAAGATTCATTAGGTTCGTGCAATAATTACACATTATTCCATAAGAAACATATCATTGAGGGATAAAGCATAAAATGAATAGAAATAAGAATAATACTCAAAGGCAAGTATTTCTCCCAAAATTAGTCTTTATTAAGTTCAACATTCAATTTACACACTTTTCCACCCCACACACTCAGTTCCAGACTTACCAAGGTCTCCTACGCACTCAACTACACAAGCCTTCCCCTTTCACCTAAGTATAGTAAATAAAGCTCTCTCGACTTAGCACTTACAAAAGCAATGTTCTATATTGGCTTAGTTACTTTTTAGACTTAATATGACTCAACTATATATTGCATTCTTGCTTACAATACTATGGTCCATAACCTATGGGTGACTCTCAAAACTAACCTATCACTTGCTCAAACAAAGGTCTAAAGCCCCTTTGACTCCTATCTAGCTGTGCACTCCACTTCCACATTTCACAAAGACTTAACATTCCTTACAAAACGTTTACAAAAATTGGTTAAACTAACCCCAAATGTGACCTTGGGAGCCTCTCCCAGTAGGAATAGATGCTTACATGGTAACAGAAACTCATTTACACAAAGGTTTCCTCTTGAAACCACAAAAATTAGCTTTCATGCATTGTATGACATTCCAAATACTAAAATACGACATATGAAGAGAAAAGTGTGAACGATAGGGAAAGAGACACATGCCAGAGTGAAGATAACATGAGAATGACACTAATTAAAGTCAAATAAAGAGAAAGTGAAATTTGAAAGTTTGAAAACAACCCTCGTGAGAGGAAGGTAAGCAAAAGTGACAGTTTGAAAAGCTCACCAAATTAGAAGTACAAACGCAACCAAATTTGAGGGACTATCAATAACATTGTGCACTGTCTATCATCATGGGTTTAATGTTGCACGGGCACTGTTTTCATGGATTGTGTTATGCTTGTTGAAAATTGCATAAAGGAATGCAATTATTAACTTATTTTGAACTAAGAATTTGTGAGAAAGTGACTTCGACTGATGTTGGCTTAAGAGGGCCTAACCCAGGTTTATATATTTTGTGCCAACCAAGAAAACCCTAACTATTGGCCCTTCTGGAAACAACCTGCATAGCACAGGCTATAGTCTCACCCGAAGCAGTATTGGGGGATGCTAGAACTAGGTTTTTGCATCAAGAGACTATGTGATAAGTGATCTTGACCCTTTGTGGCTCACATTTTCCTTCACACAAATTTATATCCTTCTAGGGTCTGCTACTGTAACTATAAGAACTAGATTCTAGACCTTCGCTAAGGTCCACAAATTTTTTTTATAGACCTAAGGGAATCAATCTATCCACTTCCATGCATTAAATACTAACTCTAAATTTTCCTTCGCACAGATCTACCCAATTCAACAGAAATTATAACAAGTTCAACAATTGTCTTCACAAAAACATCTAGTTTCTTAGTTCATGCATAAATATGAAAGATTCAGTAGGTTCATGCAACATTTACACATTATTCCGTAGAAAACATATCATTAAGTGATAAATCATAACATGAACAGAAATAAGAATAATACTCAAAGACAATGTATTTCTCCCAAAATTAGTCTTTATTAAGTTCAACATTCAATTTACAAACTTTTCCACCCTGTGCACTCAGTTGTGGACTTACGAAGGTCTCCTACACACTCACCTACAACAACCTTCTCCTTTTCTCTAAGTATAGGAAACATATCTTTCCTACCTTAACACTTGGCAAACCAATCTTCTATCTTGACTTAGTTACTCCTTACATTTGCTACGACTCAAATATATATGACATTCTTGTTACAATACCATGGCCTGCAACCTATGGGTAAGTCTCAAAACTGACCTATCACTTACCCGAAAAAGGGGATAAAGCCCATATGACTCTTATCTCGCTGCGCACTCCACTTCCACATTTCATGGAAGCTTAACATTCTTTAGAAAATGTTTAAAAAATTGGTTAAAATAACCCAAAAACTGACCGTCGGTACCCTATCCCAATAGGACTGCAACACTAATATGGTGACTTGCCCTTGATTAACTTGGTTGGCACCTCGATCTTGCTATAGAGGTCACCTAACTCACCCTATAAAGTTGCAATATCAGCAACGCTTTATACCACGGCCTGCTGCAGTTCCACCACTACCATTGTACAACATCCTTAAATTTTCTTGGTGTGATAGAGTAAGTTGATAGGCTTCCTCTATCCATGGTTGTAATCTAGCCTTAACAAGGCCCTCTTTCTTCTGTAGCTCTTCCATCTATGATTCCAACTTCTTTCCTTCCGGTAATCGCGCGAGGCATTCGACTGGTGCCAATCTATGAGTAGTCCTTCAAACTTCATCAACCTTGCCCTGTGTCTCTTGAATGTATGTGCTGAGCTTCTACAAGTTTGGGTCCTCGTATAACTTCGTCCATAACTCCATGGCCTGATCAAATATTGTCAAGTAGTCTATGATTGTGGTATCAAATGTGCCCATGTTTTTCGTGATCACCGCTCCGCATTGCTCTTGGACCTCTGGTGGAGTGGTTGGCTACAACTTCAGCTGAAGCTCTGAGATCTTCAGCTAAAATTCAAATGTGACTTTACGTATCTCATCCTTTGATACACAGATGTAGCAACCAATTTTTTTATTTTCGTTGTCACTGTGGCATCCTCTATAATTTTCAACTCTAGCACTATCTTGAATTCTTGTGTTATTGTTGTCTTGAGGCTGTAACTAGGGCTTGTAAATACTCCTTTACTTTCAGAGCTTGAGCTTTCTCTGTTGACATATGTTCATTATTTACCTTGAACTTACAAATGACTATAAGGGTGGGATGTTCCATGATCCACAATTCATCCCAAACCCCCTGATGTAGCACATGAAGGGTCTAAAGTAGCAGCGTGACAACTTTACCCCCATGTCCTTAATTGTACTTAACATAATGCAGTATTCATTTAATTAAGTCTAAACCGATCCTTCTATCAGGGGAATGACTTGAGGTCCAGATTCCATTCCATCTCTGCTACTTTCTCACTTTCGATCACCAGGCTCACTTGCATCCTGCTCGCTTGCCCCACGCTCACTCAAATCCTGTTGGTTTAGATTTTCAACTTGCATATATCCCTCTGGACACTCCCTAGCATCTACATGTATTGTTTTTCAAACTTCTACGACAAATCTATTGTGCTGTCTCTAACCGTGTCACTGATCTCATTGACATCCCCTTCTGTTAGGACCATTGGGTCGATGCATGCTTGTTTTTCAGATTCGTGCATTTTACATGGCCCAATAGTTGTCTCCTTTCTACCCTTCCTCAATGTGAAGGGAATTTTGTGCCCCTCTCCACCACCTCCTTCCTACTCTGAGTGTTCCTACTCATGTGTATGCTAGGAAGTCGATTATTTGACTTCCTATTTGCCAGTGCACTCTGTGTTCGCATGCTCTTTCACAACACACTCTTTTTTCGTAGCTACCTTAGCAACAATTTTTTCTTCTTCTCTTTAGCCAAACGTCTCATTGCCTTTTGTGTTGCCTCTTTACACTTCTCTGGAATGGTCATCTATGCAGTAGAGCTTTCCATACCTTTACTGGTACCTACACCAATATTCGTAGGTTTGTGCCACTCTGTTGGCCAACTCCCCAGGATCTCCTACACATTTATCTCTAATACTCGGCGAAGGCCATTAACTGCTTGAACAAGGTTGGGGACACCTTGGAAACTGACTAATAACCATGCGAAGATCCATTTCTATGAGAATCCATAAAATGTTTGACTCCTTAATCCTCTATGGATCCCCTAGTTCCCACAACGAAGCAAAATTCGCTACCTCTGGTAAATCTTCTAGATGAGGAATTTGGCTATCCTCCAGCAATATCCATGCTACTAAGACAATTGAAAACATGAACTACACATAATGGAAGGGCTTACTATCCTCCTATGCTTCACAATAGTTTGCGAGGAACTCCTTTCACAAACACTTGACCCAGTTATATTGTAATCCCTTTGCACGCTGGAAATCCAACGATACTACAGGTGTTATAGAAATTTTTGGGCACTACAACCCCAACCATACATTTACATAAACAAAGGGATTCTAAGTCCCTAAAAGTGTTGCTTCACACCCTAAAGTAACAAGGTCAGCTGATTACATCATCTCCCAGAAGTTGTCCATGGAAAACTGCTCGGAATTGGTCAAAACTGGACCATACAGGCTGCTCAGTGCTAAAGGTGCGATGCATCTCACTTGATCAGTGCAAAAAGTGTGATGCATACTGGAAAGCCCTTCTGTAGGGTGTGATGAGCGAGAGTATACAAATGGCAGAGATAGTTTGCAAGGTGGATGATCATGGAATCTTCCAGAAACTTCTCCTATGACACTTGCCTCTTTGAATTTGCCCAGGGATGAGTAAGAGATCATGAATCTCCAAGTGGAACCAAGAACTATCTGAGAGAGGACACTAATCAAAAGCCCAACAGCTAACTCACCCCCCTACAAACATCTATATATGGATCCCTCATCGTAGAGATCCAAAGGCCGAAATCTTGTATTTTATAAGGAAGTGCTATTGCTTTCTTGCTGAAATATCATAGTGTTGGGTGATCTAAGCTTTTCATGAGGTGAAGAAGGGATTTCATGCTGGGAGGATGACGATGAGTCAGAATAATAGGTTGTAATCCTCTTTGGTATTTCTTTCTACTAATAAAGCTATTCGAGTTTTCCTCCACATTCTTGTATGATTGATGATATATGCATTTGTGTGGTCAATATATATTTGGTCCTATATTGTTTAAGATTGTAGATCTTTGTTCTTTGATAGTATTATGCTGCTTTGATTCTACAGGTGCTCTTTGAATTTGGGCAAGCGAAGAAGGAGCGGCAAAGATCTGTCAGAAGGGAGAGGAACCAAACAAGGAACCAAGCACAAGACTGAGGTTGGTATCTTTTGTTCCCCTCTTATCTACTTCTCATAAAGGAAAGCGAAAGTAGCTTTCGTTTGTTTGTTTCTAAGATAGCTACCCATCTTAGTGGGACTAGCAGCTCCGAGTGGACACTAGATTTCCCGATAACAAAATGGTGACTCCACTGGGAAGCGAATAGCTTGTTTTCTTGTCTATATTTGTTTGTTTTATAAACTTACAGATGGAGCCTAAAGTCAAGCCAACTAGCCTTTGAGATACATTTGTATGCAAGTGCAAAGTAGATCAATTCTGCTTCAGTCTATCTCCAGGTTTTGTTTATAAAATGAACAATCGATTTGCAAACATTCTAATTGCCCTGGTGGTGGCTCTAGTAACCTCATTAGATCAACCCCTGTGATTTATATTTGTTGAACATCACCTGCTCTCCCTAAATCCCTTAACTGAGCTGCAAATTGTGGTCAAGAACCAAGTTAAAGTCTCGTCCTGGTACCATCACACCGTCTCTTCAAGGAAATCTAGATGCATCACACCTCCCATGTGCAGTAGGTGGGATGCATCCCTGTTTTCCTATGTAACAGGTGTGATGATCAGATAAGGCCAATTTTGCCTTCAGACTTTGGTTTTTCTTCACTCTCTTTAGCTTTATTCAAGATTTTTGCTATCTAAGATTAGTATACCACTGTGGAAACTACCTTCTTTTCCATCATTCCACCTCCATCTTGCAAAGAACTGTGAAATTTTTTATGTATTGTCTGCCATTTTCAGTTCTCTTTTACAAAGAAGTATCGGAATTGAACTGTCATTTCTTGATTTGAAGGTGTCGCAAGTGTCGTTTTTAGTCAAAGAAAAGAATCCTATTGTTCTTGATGGTCGATTATACTGTTACTCTTGAATTTTATTTGAATTAGTAATTTTTCAAGTGTTGAAAACAATTTTCAATTCAAAATCGCAAAGTGTCATCATTATCTTCCTTTCGTTTTGAAGAGAAATTTGTTAGTACTGTCACTTTGAAAAGATAATTCAGATTTGTACTCAGCATTCTTTTTGTCATTCTCACATTAAGAAAGCGGAAAACAAATACATAAATGTGAATTTGCATTTAGACTACTTGTTGGTTTGATTTAGGACAATGCATCTAGTGTGTGCTCTATGCTCTATGTTGAAAGAATCTCATTTATCTTTCCTTAGTAGCTAGGATTTTCATTGTAAAAAGAAGATTAAACGATTGTTTATCATCTTAGATTGCATTTTAGGAATTATATATCTACATCATGCGGTGAACCTGAAAGGCAAATTTCTTAAGCAAGATAAACTGTAAAATAAATTCACTGAACATAAAAATGCTTTGGAACCTAATGCACAACATTTAGAAGTCTAGGCTAGAGACGTATTTCGGTGTTGAAAAACCTAGTAACTATTGCTTTCATTGCTGGTTGGGTGATTCCTCCTCTTTGAGATGACAAGTGCTAGTATGGACTTGTGCTCCCACGTACCATCGAGTATATATTGGGAGACCACAATAGGCTATATCCTTTATCCTTAGGAAGCCAATGTCTGCACCCATATCGATCACAATGCACTGAACACAGCATTTGGGAAGATTGACTACCATACTGTAAAAGTATTCTATAGTTTTGCGATTGGTTTGGGTATTCCTTCTGTCTAGATTTCTAGAGTAGTCTCTTTCATTCCTTTTCAGACTTCCTTAAAGGAAAAGGTCCATCTGAGCACTTGTCACTTCAAGCTCATTAAAAATCGAAGGTGACTAGAGTCATCTTTTGTTTTTTCTTGACTCTTAAAAATTGAAAAAGCAAGTTGTGTCAAAGCGTCTAAAATTCATTTAATTCAGAATCATTTTCTACTTTATTTTGAGTTGATCGAGTAATCCACAATCGTGGAAGAAATTCAATCAAAACCCATCGTTCGCGGAGACTTATGAGTCAATCATCTTTGACTCTAGAAACGAAACTATTCTGGACAAAGTGAACTCATTTAACTTGATCAAAGTCCCCTAGTTTGGTTGGAACAAGTACTCTGACATCCTTAGATACTCTGGTTACTCCAAACATTTCTGGTATCCTTGCCTCTATAGAAGAAATTCAGCAGCCACAGAGGACATTACAACTGATCCTAGTGTGATGATAAACACTTCTATTCCTGAACCGGCTCCATCTACAATTGAAATTGGAAGGTGTTACTCCCCAAAAATCTGTCGCTGCAGAACCTATACCTTCTTCAGCACCAGAAATATTTTACAAACCTGACAGTCTACCTCTTCCACCTAGATTGATTGCCATAGAAGAGATTGTGGAGGATCCTCCATCTAACGCTCCATCACAATTTGGACCTAGGATCACCCTATATCCTTCTTCATCAGAACTTAGTCTCCCATCATTAGAAGTTCCTGAAGAAACACTAAGAAATCTTTTGGATAGACTAAATATGTTTGAACAACTGACAACATCTAGGACTATGTCATCTAACAAAGTAGCAACAGAACTTCCTGCTGCTACTCTGACAATGCTCGCCGACGTACCATCTATCCCAAATAGCTCTCAATTGCTAGATGGAGTCCATCCAGGGGCTATTTCAATAGTGTGGTCTGCTCCCGTTTGTTCGTCCAGAATAATATCTGGAATCTCTTATGTTGAGTCTCAACAAATTGATCCTTCAGAGTGTCAATTTGGGCAATCCGGTCCCCAAAGGAAAATCATTCCTTTGAGCATTGGATTACTGCTGTATGGAGTGCAATATACCCTTTCATTGTCTCGTCTGGGAGAAAAACCATATGACAGTTCATAGCAGAATTCAAGTTATGCTAGAATTACATCTAGCGGTTGGGTGCCAATACTGCCTCAATAACCAAGAGTTGTATACTCAATGAATTTTTTTTTACTTGTGTCAAATATCCCCACTACGCCGGCTATTGTGACGATGTCGCAAGTACAAGCGTTGCCTGTTGTATGCCAACCTCAAGTTTCTTAGGTCGTAATACAACAACCTCTTGTCCCTGTGACACAACTGTTATCACCGACTAGTGGAATGATCCAGGTTCAAAAGGGGACCATTACCCCTCATCTTGGTCAAACAGTCAGTACTGGACAACAGCTCATGGCTTCATAACCATGGCTGGTGCAATACCAACAACCGCAATTCCAACAAGCTTACTGAGGATCTGGGCAACAAGTCTTTATATGTAATGGGTAGCCGTATATTCAAAACGGTCAACATCAGTCATATCATAATGGTCATGCCCATCAACATTACCAAAGTTACCAGCATCAAATGCATTATGCTAGTATGAGAAGACCAATCGCTCAGGCGATCCCATCCTATCCTAGGTATGCTTTGTTGAACCTGAATCAATAGTTGCCTTTCATGGTGACTTTAGAGTTATCGGATCTAGATCGACTAACAAATGATCCAATTGCTTATGCCCCTTAGTGGTTGGCGATTCTGCATAAAAATCCATCAGATATTCCTAAATTTAATGGAAGTCCGGGTGAAGACCCATCGAATCATGTGATGACCTTTCATCTGTGGTGTTCATCCAACACTCTCAACGATGATTCAATTAGGATTTGCCTTTCTCAGTGAACTTTAACTGGTCCGATAGCAAAATGGTATATCGAGTTGCCTAGAGCTTCATTTGATAACTTCAGTACCCTAGCCACAACCTTTTTCACCCATTTTTAGTTACCTATAAGGTATGAAATTGAACTTCTTACAAATTTCAAACAAACAACGACCGCTCACATATCTGGTCATATTCATGAGTGGCGACATCATCGTAGAATGGTAAAAACATATGTTCTAGATCAGCTGCTAGCTGAATGGTTTATTAAGTCATTGTTACCTTCTATTATCGATGATGTGGCAAATGGAGGAGTCATCACTGAAGAGTAAGTCATTGCTCGTGTGCAATATCTAGACTTGATCTATACTTAGTATGGCACGCTTTACGATAAAATCCCTGATGCTCCTAGACTAGAGTTCTCCATTCCTCCCCCTCCTAAATCGAAAAAAGACTCTCATGCCAATGATGGCGTGATAGGAATGACTAGCACGAAAACGGCAAAGGCTACATCGAAGAAAGCCCATACGATTTCTAGTCAAAATGCAAATGACGAACTTCTCACCTCGGAGGTTAATTCTGTGTTGACTGACAAAGGAAAAGAACTAAAGCAACCAAGAGGCAAGAAGAAAAAGAAAGGGAAAAAGAAGAAATAGGAGGAGTCATCTCCTAAAAAATCTTCTAGAAACCCTTCTGGGTAAAGGAAACCTCCTTCGGGGTGTTAGATATGCAGTGAGGATCATCGGACAAGAGATTGTCCACATAAACCTGAGATTAACAAACTCTTTAAGAGTATAAAAACCTCAGCGATATTGATTGATCCATTTCTAAACCCAGAAACCAATCTGGTTGCTAGCGAAAATGCTTCCCAGTCCCAAATTCTTATGTTGTCCATTTCGAAACAGCAAAATGATGCGTTGATATCGATAAGGAATAAAGATTACAAGAATCCGCAGCTGTCGAACAACAAGGCTAATGATCAACCTAGTAGTTCGACAACAACTTCGACTGAAGTTGTGCCACCCATCATTCTTGAGCTAACAATAAAGCCTCCAATGGGAGTAGTACACAAATCGACATTTAATCCTCTTACCAGAGCAGCAAAACATTATAATATAGTGGAGGATCTGGCCCAATCGTTGTCCGCTATGTCGACAGTTGAGGTAATGCAAAATTGCCCCTCCCAAAAGCAGGCTTTATTATCAACAATAGGTGGGATTGACCCAACGCATTCCAATCATGTGGCATTTAATCATAAAGGATATGACCCACAGTTACCAGCTCAACTAGCTTTCCTTATTCAAGTGAAAGCCCTCAACAAAACTATTCATCGAACAATTATTGATGAGGGGGAATCTACATGTATTATGTCAATGAGTTGATGGAAAACTTTAGGATATCCTCCATTGTTGTGATCGCCAATGACATTAAAAGCATTTGATGGATGATCATACACTCCATACGGGATTTTAAGTAACTTGCAAGTCGAACTCGGGGGAAAAACAATAGAAATTGATGTTGAAGTTATTGAGGGAAACCTCGATTACAATATCCTACTAGGAAGGCCCGGGATATATGCCATGGCTGTAGTTGTTTCGACGTACTTCAGGAAGATTGCATTTCCCTTCCAAGGAGGAATCATGATCGTCGACCAACAAACATTTCTCCTCAACAGTCCACAAGTTACGGGAAGCATTCCAATGATCCACAGAAGCTCTCAGTCACTTCAAAATATGGGAGTAGGCCTACTAAAATACCCTACATTGATGGGGACTTTTTCCCTACCGCCTCCAAACAATCTAGTGGAAGGGGCCATGGTGGGAACCGGAAATATGATATCTTCTATATCTAAAAGATTCAGAAGATTCCCAGACATTTTGTCAGCATGGATCATCGCCATTTTAGAAATATTGTAGCAATCAATTTTCTTGGCATGGGGGGCAAACCCAAATCAATGCTCATCGAGTGTCTGAATAGATAGGTCTAAGGAATATGGTACCTCTTCATATCCTTGGTTACATGTACATTCTATAGACGAAGGAATCATTCAATCAATTATGATAGGAGAGGCACCATGGGAAGATTACCACCATCGTTACCATCTTCTGGATTACCACGAAGATTATTCTAGTGACCTTACTCATCCTTTAGTTTTTTATTTTATATAAAATCCTGTAAATACGGTGGATTCCAAGGACGGTTCTTATCTCGTGTCGACCTCGTTAAAAAATGAAACAATGAGTAATGAGAATAGTTCTTTTACTATGTCAACCTCATTAAAAAATGAAACAACTCCCTATCCAGGTCGAGTCTTTCAAAGATCTCAAAGATAAACCTTCATTCCAACCACCATGTTGAATGCAATGAAGCTTTGGGGGCATGCACCTAGATTCACGTTATTATGATGGGGGAATGCAAACTTATCACGAGCAATGTTACTGCAGGGTTCAAGCTCATTAAAAATAAACCCTCCACGAGCAGTTTTATGCAAAGTTCAAGCTTGTTAAAAATTAAACCTACCAATGAGCAAATGTTCCACTAGAGTTTAAGCTCACTAAAACAGGAACCAATCTCCAGTAAATAACCATTGTGAATGCATTATCATTAGCTTTTGAGCCTTGGTCGTGTTCTCATCATCACCCCCACTTTGTTTTAGCTGATCATATGCCTCCATTTGATTGTTTACCCTTTTTGAGGAACATCTGTGACGAGTGATCTTGTTAGCCATACTTGTGACATTGCCGTGATTGGAAAATTCCAAACCTTACCTAGAGTCAGCTGCTACCCAAAATTATCACTCGTTCCTCAAAAAACAAGTCTCCTTTAAGCTCTTTTCATCTGACTTGTAAAATATGAAAAGGTTGTCGAGAAATTGGCTTCTCTAGCTCGTTAAAGCTATCATAAGTGTTATCCCTCCTGTAGATTTTAATCTTTTTGGACCTGAGGGATTATTACACAAAACGATCAAGAGCTTTTTTTGTTTGGCTCGTTAAAACTGTCGAAAATTCATCCCTTTCGTATTATTTTATACTTTTTCGTACTTAAGGGATTATATGATGAAAAAGGATTATTGGAGTTTCCTTTCCATCCCTTTTTAGACTCTCTAAAATTAAAAAAGGATCGAGTTACAATTTTCGTTAAACTCGTTAAAGTCAATAGCGACAAACTTGTCCATATAGAGAAGAATGAGTTTCACTATTGCTAGGCTCATTAAAACATAGTGACGGGTTTGCCCGAAGGGAGAATTATAGAACAATCTTATGTTATCCTCCTCAAGCTTGATAAAAATGAAGAGGTACTGGTCAACAATGATTGGGGAAAAATTGGGAAGAAAACTTGAAGAAACTTTATTGGTAGCAAGTCACTCTTGAACATGACACTTTCACTCCATGTCTGAGTTGGGTTGGGTTATTCCATTCACGTTCATATTGCCATTGGTCCATCGTACCATACATATTTGGTGTTAACGTTACCAATCCATTTCAGTGTTGACGAAATGTTTAAGAGAAGTCACTGAGAGAATTCACCTGTGTCTCATCCACTGCAATTCATTCACACTCCATTCTTTCATGACCGCCACCCTGAACCTTGTATCATCAGATTGTTTTCACCTCCACAAAATCATTTACTCTGTTCCATGTCGTAGATGTGGGATTCATTAAGGCCCTCCTACGATGGGTCACTTCTTTTTGACATCAGCTCATTATCCAAGAAGTCGACCTAGGAACAACCCTTTCAGTACTTTGAAGCTTGCATGCATATATGGCAAGCTTCTCACTTCCAGCGATAGGTTTACATCAATGGCCTTCGACCGAAAGATTTTACGTGGTGTTTGACACCAAGTCCCATTTTTCACGCCATGTGAATTGTACTGTTGTACCTTGAGGGTCATCATCATTATCGGTGATTGCTCTCATGCCTGTTAACAGCTTACATCGTTGGCTGGTAATCAGGCGATGTCTTTCCATGTTCGACTCCAGAACATCTTTCACATGGATCGACTTGTACTTCGAGCAAAGATTGAATGAGTTTGAAGACCCTGGATCTAGCTTCATCCATTCGGGCTACGATATATTCAGGGAAATAAAGACATCCAATGTACATCATTGCCGAACAGATGATCATCCGAATCAAAGGATGATGAATCTGTCTGAATCATTAGTCTACTACACAGACGTTTGTCTGTCCTATGTACATGGAAATGAATTTATAAAGCTGAGCATGGGAATGCCTGCCTCAACTAGATCATTAAAATATTATGAAGATAATGTATTGTATTGTATCTTATTACAGGTCACTTTGCATCTCGAAAAAACCTCGGATCCTCATGAGAAAACATTTCACCCGACATCAAAAGATTAACGACCTCATGCTTTAAGGGGAAATGGTTATAGACATTTTTGGGCACTGCAACCCCAATCATACATGTCCAAAAACAAAGAACTTGTCCCTAAAAGTGTTGCTTCACAGCTTAAAGGAACAAGGTCAGCTAATTACATCATCTCCCAGAAGTTCTCCATGGAAAACTGCTCAGAACTGGTCAAAACTGGACCATACAGGCTGCTTAGTGTTAAGGGTATGATGCATCTCACCTGCTCAGTGAAAAATGTGTGATTCATATTGGAAAGCCCTTCTGTAGGGTGCGATGAGCGAGAGTAGACAAATGGTAGAGACATTTTGCAAGGTGGATGATCATGGAATCTTCTAGAAACTTCTCCTATGACACTTGCCTCTTTAAATTTGCCCAGGGATGAGTAAGAGGTCACGAATCTCCAAGTGGAACCAAGAACTATCTGAGAGAGGACACTAATCAAAAACCTAGCAGCTGAGTCACGCCCATGCAAACATCTATATATGGATCCCTCATCACAGAGATCCAAAGGCTGGAATCTTATATTTTGTAAGGAAGTGTTGTTGGTTTCTTGGTGAAATATCATAGTGTTGGGTGATCTAAGATTTTTATCACGTGAAGAAGGGCTTTCATGCTGGGAGGATGACGTTAGGTTAGAACAATAGGTTGTAATCCTCTTTTCTATTTCTTTATGCTAATAAAGCTATTTGAGTTTTCCTCCACATTCTTGTATCATTGATGATATATGCGTTTGTGTGGTCAATATATATCTGGTCCTATATTGTTTATGATTGTAGATCTCTGTTCCTCGATAGTATTATGCTGCTTTGACTCTACAGGTGCTCTTTGAAGTTGGGCAAGCGAAGAAGGAGTGGCAAAGATCTGTCAGAAGGGAGAAGAACCAAACAAGGAACCAAGCGCAAGATTGAGGTTGGTATCTTTTGTTCCCCTCTTATCTACTTCTCGTCAAGAAAAGTGAAAGTAGTTTTGGTTTGTTTGTTTCTAAGATAGCTACCCGTCTTAGTGGGACTAGTAGCTCCGAGTGGACACTAGATTTCCTGATAACAACAAGCACCAGAACTTCATCTATCTGACACTTCCTCATGATCTTCCCTGCAAGAATTTGTGCAGTGAACTACATTGCCTGGTCTTGAATGGAGTGGATAGAATATCTGCATGAATTCTTTACTAACCCAAAATTTTCTTTCATTTCATCTCCCAACTCATTTTCGCCACTTTTCCCTCCAAACTCCTTTGCAGGGTACGCCACTTTATAAGGAAGCTTTGTAATACATTGGATGAGCATATCCATGATCAGGATGGGTTCACCAAGCCATAGGCACCCATCATTCACCAGTACAAATAGTTTGTGCACAAAAACAATGATTATAATGGATCAATAAAAATGTGGGACACAGAGAATGTGAAACAACCTAGCCTGCTCAACACCTCTGCCCCACTTCATGGGTTCCAACTGCATAACTACAGTTTCTTCGTAGTAGATATTATTCATACATTTTCTAGCAGCTAAATGAGGGAATTTATCATGGTCCTAGAGATCCCAGTCTTCCATATTTAGCACCAGAATGTGCACTAGGACCGTGTGTTCAAACTCAACCTATTCTGGCAACAAGGGCGTCGAAACCATAAATTTCCAAAAATCAGGATATTTTGTTAATTTGGTTTTTCCTTTGCATGGAGGGATATAGTCTAGGAGCCATGTGATACGCTCTCCCTCCAAAGCATCCACTTCCTCCACACCTTGGAATTCTTCTTCCTCTAGATCCACCACTTTCTCCGACTATTTATCCTTTTTCTCCTTCTGTCGCACCTCTCGGTTCTTCCTCAGTGAAGGTCTCAATGACATAGGTTTCTTCTGCTTCTGTTTTGTAGCTGATTTCCTCGACCTAGGATACCTTGTTGCCATAGGCACAATGGGTGCAAATTCTATAGATACAACCTCAGGTACTTCTGCTTGAAAAACACCAGCTTCCAAAATGATTGGCGCAAACATTTTGGCTGGAATGATCTTTTGGTTCCACTCAAGTAAGGCTGCAAATATTGGGCTTGAAGATAAATGTTGGAATTGAAGCTCAGAGACAATTCTCATAAGGTAAAGTGTTCTTCGGTGGACTAACATGCGTAATTTATAGGCAGTTTTGAATTCAAATCCAATTATTCCCTCTAACTTCTGATCATAAATGCATTCGTGGCAATAGATCTTCAAATATTTTCCCCATAAATGGCACCTACACACTCCTCTTAATGGATTTTTTTCTGTCAAATCATGAATAGGGAATCCAACTATTATTTCTGGACCTAGCTACATGGCACCATCCTTCATGGCATAGCTCATCTAGTGCAGCTTCACATGTCACACTCATGTTTCCTGTCATGCAACCTCCCTACCATGTTTTTCCACTTGCTGGGTAGTGCAATTTATAGTCCTGAAATCCCTTGTAGCTACATGGATTGCAAAGCTTATCTTGCTACCATATAGTCATTACACAGGGGCAAGATCCCTTTTGTATAGTTTTAGCCTACTTCTGTTCACTTTAACTAGGAATGATTCCCCATTCAGCTTCATTAGCTGAACTGCACCACCATCCATCATCTCCTTAACATAATATGGCCCGAACCAATGCATTTAAAATTCCCCTAGAAATTTTGTGAACTTGTTGTCATATAGCAACACTAAATCATCTATCTTAAAAGTGTGCAACTTAATATGTCTATTGTGCCATGCTTTCTCGCATTCCTTTTGCACTTGCTGGTGAAATCCTACAAGAAAGTAGTCCTCTTCTAACTCTAGGATCTATCGGAGCCATTCCTCCGAGGTCTCATGATCCACCATCTTTGTCAAATATACAATAAGTAAAATTGGCACAATATACTCCATAAGCATTACTGCTTCAATCCCATAAACCAACTTAAACGACATTTGGCCTATCAACTTCTTGCAGGTCATCTTGTATGCCCATACCACAATTGTGATGTGCATATCCCAGTCATTCCTTTGTATGTTGCAAAACTTTATCAATGCATTCTCATAAGATTTGTTAAATGCCTCCACTGTTACATTCCCATGTGGGTGATAAGGTGTTCTCTTTTGATGATACACGTGGAATTCCTCAAGCATTGCGTTGATCATTTCATTCAAGAAATGTGTACCCCTATCACTCATCAATATCTTAAGGCGTCCAAACTACATTAAGACATATTCAAACAAAATCTTCACAATGGTGGCAATTGTACAATCCTTCATTGGTTGGGCTTCTACCCATCTGGTTAAATACTCAGTTGCGGTAGTGATATACCATGTGCTTGTCTTCTTACCTCGTGGTTCTATTGGACCTATGAAGTCAATGGTCCATTTATCAAATACATGTAATGAAACCTGGGGATTTAAAGGAAATTCATCCCTTTGTGTAGGCTTCCTCATCCTTTGGCAAGCATCACATGCCTTGCAGTATGTCTTAGAATCCTTGTAAAATGTTGGCCACTGTAACCCATTGCGTAAAATCTTTTGCGCTGTTTCTTTTCCTACGTAGTGACCTCCTACCACTCCTCCATGTGCTTTAGCAATGATACTAGAATTTTTAAAATATGGAACATACCTTCGCATTATCTCATCCATTCCCGTCTTATACAAATGACTCACTTGGTAGTCCGAAACATTGTGTTCATAAAACTCTATAACAGGTCATTCCTCCTCTATCTAAAACTATCCTCACCTATATGGATTCATTATTTAACAAAAGGAAATAATATTATTTTTCTACACTTGCATACATACTTTATTCTACATATAAGTTATTTTTTCTTTTCCCTTCTACATTCCACTTTTTATTTTTTCTTCGCAACATTGTTACAGAAATTCAATTATAAAACTTATCACTATTATATATGTGCTTGAATATGTTACTCAAAATTACTTGCATTCATACTTTATTCTACATATAAGTTATTTTTTCTTTTCCCTTCAACATTTCACTTTTTATTTTATCTTCACAACATTGTTACAGAAATTCAATTATAAAACTTATTGCTATTGTATATGTCCTTGAATGTGTTACTCAAAACATATAAAACATAGAAATTCATATAGTTATAAATGCATAACTGATAACATATATAAATTACAATGAAAATTCCACAATGATATGGAATTCTCAATGTAACTATTTCAGCCTAAATTTATAAAATGGAAAATAGAGATAGGGCTATTGTTAATTGAATACTTTAGGAATATTGGGGAAAGAGGCATGTTATATCCAATCATGAATTGGGTTCATGAGTTCCCCTTGAGCTAAGATCTTCTTGGCTTCAGGGATCAATAACCTCTTTGATTCATAAGTGTTCCTTTTATAGATATTTCTTCCCAATAGATTTTAAGAGTGTCTTTCTTTAAGGTTAGCTAACCCTTTTCCTAAGACTTTTTTCTTTAGTTACTTTTGTTTAAAATGTGATTTTCCTTTTCTTTAAATCATGCTTTTCAATCACACAATGTTTTATTCCTCTACACTTAGTGTTTTTCTCCAACTAAGTGATTAAGAAAATCTTTCTCTCCCATTATGTTAATTTAATTTCTTTTATTTTTCTCCTATTGATTTTTACGATAATTTTAAGGAAGGTCCATCATGTGGACTTGACCACCACAACTTTTTCTAATCTGGCATGAAGTCTTCTACAATCTAGTTCTCTTTCTTGAATATTTTCGAGCAATAATAATAATAATAATAATAATAATAACTCAATAATATCGAGTTAATATTATTATTAACTCAATAATAATAATAATAATATAATTACATCATGACATAGCTCTCATCATGGATTCCCTAGCCATTAAATCCTCAATGTCGAAAAACATTAACTCTCTAATAAGTAGAGTCATAGTGGTGTTACATCTTCTGCCACTTTTAATAAAACATCGTCTCGATTGTTCACTCAATTCCATATTTTCTTAAGATGGAAAGGAAATGTCTCCTACATTCCTTTTGGCATTTATACAACCGCCTTTTCTATACTAATTTATTCCTCTTCAGTTTATTTTGAGTGATAGCTCAATTCTGAAGTATAAATACTCATATATTCATTTCATACTCCTTCCCTAGCATGTTTTCACACATGCTAAATATGTACTTACTATTTTCATTCATGCATTCGACCTGAACCCAAAAAAATTATCCGTATGCACCCAACAAGGTCAGCATCATCAACATAGCATCAAAATAAATACCAAGTGACATGGTCATCATTAAAAATGTGGAATTTCCACTTTTACTTTCATATCAATTACATAAAACAAATAATAATTAATGGACTACTTGTAGCATTCTATTTTATACTTTTTGTTTTGATACCATGGTATAAAATGCACATTTTTCATGCATACTTACGTGTAGGGCATCCTACTATCTCTTCCTTTGTCATGGTTGTTATACTTTGTCAATTTTGTTCCAAGGTGGACTTCGCCAAGTCCATTCTTATGGTTCTTCCCATTGATGAGGAATTTGACAATACTACATAGATAATTAAGGGTTATCTTTATGTACTCAAGTGTCATGGTAAAAAAAAAATGTAATATTCCTAGATCTACCACACCGCTTCTTTTACACCTTATCCACTATTTTTGTTTAGCTAATTGCCTTGATCCTTCCAATTTGACTTTCATTGCAGGTTATTTTTTAAATGGATTCCAGACATCTTCACAGCTATGTGTATATATATTAAACCATAAATCAACTAGAAAATATTAACTTTAGGTATTTTCCCACACCACTCTCTTAGGTTCCTCCCAGAAATTCTATCAGTGTTCCCAGTTTATCCCATGATATTCTTCAAATCAACCACTTTTATGGTCATTTTTTTAGTAACAATCTTAATTTGTGAAATTTCTATAGAAACAATAATGGAGATATCTAATCCCATACAATTATTGAGACCATTTGATTCCTTAAATTGATTCTAATCAAGGATTTTACGTTCCCTTATTAGGGTTTAATTCAATTTTTCTTGAGTGATTACACATTTCCACTCTTGTTTTTAGCTTTTATCGATTTTTGTGCAAGGTTGATAGTTTCTGCATTTTTTCTGCACTATTTTTGAGTGCCTTTGTGCTTTTCTAGTTTTTTGGGTAGTTAGAATGCCACTATTACTATTATTTTCATCTTGATATTCTTGAATTATACTACCCACTTAGTTATTGTCATGATTGGTTTTTCCTTCAACCACAATTTACGTTCGTATCATATTTCCTCCTTCGAATATATACCACATATTAAGTAGGTATGTAACATATATAATTGTCCACATTTTTTTTAAGATAATCTCTTGTCATCCAGTTCTCTTGGTTACAAGTTATTTACCTTGGATTCTATATGTTTCCAAGAACCATATCATTATTCAAGTTTCCAATCAATAATATGTTTCCCCTTTAGGGACTATAATTCCTCTTAGGGATTCCTAGTAAGAAAGCATCGTTAATATATATATATATATATATATATATATATAATATATATATATATATATATATATTTCCATGCTTTCTTACTCGGATTTTTCATTGGCCATACAATGGGCATTCACATATCTAAACTTTGTAATTTTTAATCACAAGGGAAATCAGCCCCCAGTTTTCTTCAAGCAATTGGGTCACAAAGTTATATATCTACTTCCTTCGTAACATATTATTGTTTCCTCCATAAATCTTATACACGGAACTCCTTCTAGACCCCACCTCATATGAAACAATTTGCCCATGTGGAAAAATTTCCGAGTTGTTCTTATACCACTCTACTCCTACTTATTAGCCTATTAGACTAAGGGTTAAATTGCTCATATCAAGGTTTTTCGTTCAATTGTATCTCGTCAGTGACTTAGTTTTTATTTCAACCTTAATGGAATCATATACTTCAATGTGACAATGTCTTGCACTATCCATTATAACCCAAAACTTAGAATTCTAGTGAGTGGAAAAAGAAATGTTGTTTCACTCCTATAAAAACAATATAATTCATTATATAAAATCCAATTACTCACATGTTAGTCATTTCGCCATGTAGAATGATGTTTCTGTATTCATTATTGAAATCATTAGTACTTTATAATCATATTGAATAATAATAATTCAAATTCAAACTTAGATTACTCACTATTCAAACCATAATCTCTACTCAATTTTGTCACTATGAACTATCATAGTCCCACATCACAACCAAGAGATCAATAAGAGCACATCATCTAGAATAATTAATCACATAAACTTTATACATGATAGGTTATTATAACATTAATAAATATCTTCATCTAATAATTGACTCATTAATTGAGATCTATCCTAACCATCGAGTAAGCATAAAATTGTCAACATCACATTGTGTAAACATACAAATAATTGGTATTTGTTTTCCTCAAACAATAATATATCAATCAAAATAAAATTTGATTTAAAAAGTGTGTGTGTGTGGGGTTCGCGCATACTAGAGACCAATGGTTTTTACATCTATGGAAATATTCATGCATATCTACCCAAGGCGATCACATCTCACCATCTCATTAGGGGATCCTAACTCTGAGAGTGTTAAGGAGAATTAAGTTGTGACCTCTCATTAGCAAGGCACTTTAACGATGAGAGCTCGACCAATTGACCTATCCCTTGGGGATAGTATGTCACTTACTATTATAATATATAATATTTATTGTTATAATATATATTTAATTTATATTTATTTATTTCTATTATTATTATTAAATTTTTTCTTACATTAATGATGTTTCCTCTAGAAAGATTTTCTAGGTTTTTTTGTAGATAAAAAAATTGCAAGGATTCTTTTATTTTCTCTTTCAAGTAAGTGTTTGACCATTAAGATTATCAAACACTAAAAAACAAAAGTATAGTAAATTATGTTCATTTAACACTAAAAAAACGAAAGTATAGATAATTATGTTCATTAATATTGTTTATGATACTTTCATACATAATAATAATAATAATAATAAATAAGTAAATATTTCTTTTAAACTTATTAAGTTTTTATTTGACCATTGATTTCAATCAATATTCTTTGAATAATAATTTATATCCCTCATCCCCTAAGTGTTAATTTTTAATTTACAAATATTCATCCTTGTAGTTGTTACTCCTGTCTCTATTCTCTAGCTATTTATAGACTTGATCAACTCACACACTTGCCATCTATTAGCTTTTTGGTCCTTGATAATGGGTGGAGTTTCCACCAAAAATGCTAGAGAGGGAAAACTCCTACATAATTTATATCTGAAAGATTCATACAATGCTTTCATACATGACAACAATATATTGGATGAAGTTCCTTCGTAGAAATATCTTGCAATCAAATGACCATGACCTTAACTAGAATTATGGTATTGAGAAAAGGGTAAATGGAGGGTAGAAAGCTTATTCTGGGTGTCAAAATAATTCTAAATCAATAGAATTTTTTATTTCGGGTAAAAGAATAAATTCCTCTTTGGCACTCTCATTTCTACATTTATTTTATATGAATGAAATTTTTTGGGATGTAGTATCTCTAGGGAGTGATGGAGAAAGATAGGGCAATTAAAAAAAAGAAAAATATTATCTATAATCTCAACATTAGAGTGAGTGCATCTTATCCTATACACCTTGTAGGGTTTTCTCCCATTTATAACATAGCTATGACTATATACCTAATGTACTGGAATAAGTTAAACAATTTGGAAGACTAGAGGTTCTTAAAATCACTTGAAAATCCATGCAAAGCAACCCTACTCTTAACTGGAGATGGCGTAAATATTCTTAATATTAGTATGATGAAATCATTTTGCAAAATTAGGATAATATTAATAATTTAAGAATAAAATGCATTGGTATAAAGAGTTAGAGGAAAGAAAAAAAAGATATTATAAGGAGGTTATCATCTCTAGCATAGAATATTAAAAGTTTCTATTGGTTTTGATGTCTCTAAATAAGAAATTGACCGTGTTAAAATAAGAAATAATTCTCATTATCTCTATAATGGGAATGGCCTTTGGTTGATTCCTTTTTATTGACCCCTACATCTCATCATGATTCACCTACAAGTTGAATTCCCCGACGGGGGTTACACCTTGACCAAACAAATTATACCATAAGGATAAAGAGAGTGGTTGAGGCTACATAGCTTGAGGACCATGAAATCGAAGGAGCGAGGCATGACCTAAATAAGTATCTTGAGAACTAACCATAAGGGGATAGTTATCCCAATTTCTCCCCTTCATCACATATCCTACTCACAAAAATTGCCAGACCCATAAAAGGCCCTCCAAACTAATTGTTAGATATATAATTAAGCACCAGAGGAAGACCTTCAGCATGACATCCCTCTTGGATTCCACCAACAACACCAAATACAATCCTACAGTCTCCCCATCTTCGCAAAACTATTTGACACCAAGCCACATATATATTAAAAAAGCACCAAAAGGACCAAACAAACTCCAACACACCAACAAGGGGATAAAATAGAGATGAAGGAACTAGACTATAGGGGAATACACCACCAAAAACTCATATAACTATGCCCACTCCAATCGTTCCCTGACCCCAAGCTAGATAGTTACAAAAATACTCTCAAAATCTCCATGCAGTAACTATAACGAACTCGGGAAGAAAATATAATCCTTGAAACCTAAGAAGGAAAGAACAATCATATTTCATTACCAGAAAATGGAAACAAACATTTATACCTCTCGTCTTCAACAAAGCAAAAGGCCTAATTCCACTGTACCTACTAGAAGGGAGGGATAGTGAACAAATACCAAGAATGATAATGAGAAAGCTACAAGTTTATATCATACGTATATTCCCATCTAGCGCTACTACATATTAGCTAACCATTAGTGGAAATTTCAAAAAATCGATACTTTCAATCCTCTAGAAAAAATTGATACCACTATGCATGTTGATATTGCATACATCTATTAATGTGGATTCCATCTGTCTATGCATTGAATGACTATATAAAATATTGAAGCTTAAACATACATGATAGATGAACTTCACCGAGATTGAGACTAGAGGGCAGAAAGATGGAATGTTAGGGATATTTTAAGGGATTCAAACACTAAAGAATATCTCTGTATTAATGTTTAGCATATTCTGAACCATTAACACACTAACATTTTCCAGCTTCTAAGTCAATACGGGCTTTATTTTCCACAATTGAAATAAGATATTTTTCCTTGAAATTTTCACCCAACAAAATCTTGATGTCCAAATGCAAAATACAAATCCTTGAATCCATGTGCAACTAAGAAACTTCCCTAGTGTTATTAAGAGAAATTTAATATCGAGTATTATAATCCAAGCATTTGCCTAAGATGAACAACCATTAATTGAAACATGGAATGTAACTAAGTGCTTTTGCAGCAATCAAAAGATGGATTATAACTAATATTATTGCATGTGATGAGCCCATTAGGTATAACTATAGTTACATGCCGAGTGGAAGATCATCAAACACAAGTTTACAAGGGGTAACTTATTGTAGAAAACAACCATGCCACGAAGATATTGTGCTCAAAGAATTGTGGGGTAAAGTGTTTGAGAAACATGACATCGTGTTTAATGTAATTACTTGTAGTTAATTATGTGTGAATTAAAAGATTATGTTTGTTTTGTAAAATTTTACGAATGGGCAGGCGATGGACTCTGTTGTTTCCATTGAATGAGGTTGAACTTCATCACAAAATTTTTAATAAAGTAAATGTTTGATGGTTTTTCCCTTTAGGGTTTCAAAGGTAATATCGGTGTCCATTAATGCACTTACCTATTTGGTTATCTTGATCATATTGACACTTTGCATAATGTTGGAAATTACCTCATTCAATGTGTTATTGACATACTCTCATCAAATTAACAATGTTAATGATGTGAAGTTGCAACATAATGCTTTATGTTAACAAGTTATGCTAATGAGTATTCCCTAAGGCAATTTAATTCCTTCATTTCTATGGTTAATTCACTTAATGATCGTGGTTATATCATTTTATGAACAATTTATGTATGTTTCAAGTCATTTGTGGAATATCACATGCTTGTAAAAAAAAATAGTCTTGTGTATTTTGTACGAGGTATATTGAGGGATGTTACACAATTCCACTACAAACACTAGAAAGATAGAGTAGTGAGAAAAATACCAAGAATGATAAGGAAAATGATGTAAGTTTCTATCCTACCTCGTTTCCTATCCAATACTACTGCATATTAGCCAATTGAACTTAAGGAAACAAATTATGAGATGCACTTCATATTTGGCTTTAGTAAGCTAAAAGCACGAAAGCTAGAAGCTAACTGCTAGCACTTCGAGGTGTATCCTTAGCCAGATTTCATGCACTCTTGGGTTCAAATGAATGTCAAAGGATCTTGCCTCTTAAGACCTTTGGCATCGAATCTCCTTCAATACATGATGCTCCCCTATCGCACATTGATACTCCACAACATTATCTATTACAAAAAAACTTTGCAGAGCCTATAAGTGCACCACACCTACTCCATGGTTTGCACTCAACCAGATATAATGCTATCCTGTATTGCACAAACATTCCACATGTCTCACCACTCAACAAGGAAAATTTTAAGAGTGGAAGTTTATCTTACAGTTTAGCAATATTGGGGAATCTTACTAGTCCATAATATCCAAATGTTAGAATGTTTCATGATAATTTTGTAAAAGTGTTTTGATTTCTAATTATTTTATATTAGAAAATATATAATATTGACGATTTTTTAGGTACAATAATTTTATACTATAAAATTTGGAAGAATTAATTTAAAAAAATGGAAAATGGTGAATCCTTTTTTAGAAAAAGCATGGAATATTAGCCCACCTGCAAATATTAGCCCTTAAAATTTTCCTGGCCACTCAATTAGCCACTCATACCCTTCACACACCTTATTAAAATTTGCAAATGTTGAGGAGTAAATTGCCATGATTAGATCTAGAATGTTCTTTCACTATGCATGCTCAAAAGCTTCAACCAAGTTACCAACCATCTCCCAGTGTCATTTCATATGTGTAGCTAGGTGCATTTTTATTGCCACCTCACTTAGCATTTAAACTCGTTGGGGGCAAGTTGACATGTCCCTTGACTGATTAGCTAGTAGGGATGGTGGCCACCTACCCTTGTCGTCCCATTCCCCTCTTTCAATCTCAATCATCACACATTTTTTAGTCAACTAACTTGACATAAATTAATTAAAAGAGCCTAACTAACTTGAGAAAAATCATAACCCTTAATACTATTATAAATATTTCAGCATATTATAATGGGCGTTAAATCTCTACCATCCATGCGTTAAATCTCTACCATCCACCTAGTAATTATTGATAATTGATTTATTATATTATAAATATTTCAGCATATTATAATGGGCGTTAAATCTCTACCATCCACCTAGAATTATTCATAATTAATTATTATGATATAAAATATATTTATTAACAAAAATAAAATAATATAATGTGTATGAAAATAAACTATAATAATAATCCTATCTAATTAATCTAGTTCAAATATTATATATAAATAAAAAAATTATTATATAATAAAAAATTATTATTAAGATTCTTATAAATTTTTATTTTAAAATCTCATAACACAACAACATTATTATTATAATATTTTATAGAATATTAAGACATAAAATTTCAAATATTACAAATAAATTTGAAAAAAAAAAATTTGAGACCAAACACTATTGTTATTAAATTGCAGACTATTATTCATAAATTTATAAAAAGAAAAAACCATAAAAATGTTACACAGTTCTCTTACTTATCTAGCTTAAGAGTACTTATAAATGCCATAGAAATGTTGCACATTTCTCTCAGTTATCTATTGCTTAAATTTAGTTACAAAGATCATAAAAAAATATCCGCAGTTCTCTGTGTTGTTTATTGCTTAAGTTGAGTTTTCTTAAAATTTATGATTTCAAAAGTATTTTCACTGTCCTAAATTTAGCGTTTAGGATGCAGGTGTGCTGGAGCCTACCCCGTGGATGTGGCCCAACTATATTCGAATAAGACTGCGGCTGCGCCAGTGATTAACGTGTTTTTATTGGTGGAATGAGTAATAAATGGCATGTCGCCAATAATCTTTATGTTTCGCCAATGAATAACCGCCAAATAAGCAAACAAATTCGTTGATTTGCGCCCATCCAAACTGGACATGCACATGCAAGGACGAGATGCATATCAACTTCTTGCAGTTTTCTCAGAGAAATCGATACCACTATGCATGTCCATATCGCGTCTATGAATGGAGGTAGATTCCATACTTCAAAGATAAAGTTGGGCCAGATTGAGAGCAGAGATCGGATGGAGGGAACGTTGGGCATTTTCTGAGGGATTCAGAAACGTTTGGCATATTCTGAGGGATTCAAAGGCTGGATAATGTTAGTGTATTAATTTTTGCATATTCTGAGGCATTATTAACACTCTGACAATTTCCAGGGGAAGGAGGGAATGTTGGGTATATTCTGAGGGATTGATATGTTAGTGTATTAAAGTTGGACATTTTTCAGAACGGAGACTTTGGCCTTCAAATTCTACATCGAGATGATTAATACATGCAGATGAATATCTAGCTTTCCGATCCAACTGGTTTATATTCTACAATTTTTAACATCAATGATTATATATATATATATAGTTATGTTATCCAGCAATTATATTCGTGATGAAAAATAATATATAATTATATCATTATTTTTTTAAATAAACGTACGGGATTTGATTAATCTCAACCGACTATTATTTGCTTGAGAAACGCTTCTAGGGCGGCAATTTCACTATCTTTAGCGTTACATTTTATTTTATTTAAAAATAGTTTTGGTTTAATTAAGGACATTATTGTTATCATCCTATATTATTATTTCTCGTAACAATCATTTTTTATTCTTTAGATGATTCTTTATAGCTGTCAATATATTTTATATTTCTTTAGATTCTTTTAGTGAGGATTCTTTTATACAGTTGTAATAATGGATTTTTTTGGGTTTGGTCATTTCAAATAATTTTTTTTTTAACCTAAGTGAATCTGTAAGTTTTTAGATTAATACAAAGAAGTTCTTTTTATCAACTTTCTCATTTCAAATTGTATACTTTGAATTAATTTTCAATTATTTTAAGAAAGTAGGAAAATGGTGATTAAAAAGAGTTAAGCACACTCTAAACTCTCTTTAGCTTTTTTTAAAAGTTACAAATAAATGTAGAAAATCACATTTAGCATTATATGTAATCTGTTTAGCAAATGGTAGTCTAAATACAATAAGTTGTAATTTTTTCCATTTTAATTGAACATGACAAGGGAGTTACTGTGGTGACCCGATTTTGAAGATGCACTTATGGAAAATGGGGTCCACATGTCCAAAATTGACTACAAACACCCGATTTTGAAGATGCACTTATGGAAAATGGGGTCCACATGTCCAAAATTGACTAAAAACACCTACTGACCCATGATCACAGCGAAACTTGACTCAAATTTATTTCTTCCCAGTTTTGTTTCGTTAAATTTCTCACATTTTTCTATTTTTGGTAGTTTTTAGGGTTTTAAACTTCTAGGCCATTTTGAGGGCCTAAACAACATTTTACTTGGGAAACAAGGGTCCAAAAATGCGGAAAACAAATTTGCACAAAATTTTTTCTTGGGCTCCTCGTGGAGATCTTTGAAACTAGGGACTATGATAGTGAAATGAATATTTTATTCCAAAGTTGCGTCCCCAGGAAATTGGACATCCAAATTACCCATCTATACAAACATTTTGTGTACACAGTAAATGTAGGTGATAAATACATATTTGTTCACTGAATCTGACTAGAGAATCATGAAGATAGCCCAATGCCCTCTTAAGCTAGCTGCAATGACACTTGTTAGACCATGCATTCATCAACCGTTCAACAACTTCTCAAAACATGTCCAGAGTCATAAATAGAATAATCATATAACCAACATATAAATAGAATGGAAACCATGGAAAATCATCCATAATGTCAACATGATAACTAGTATAAGTGCTCATATAAGATGTAACATACCTCAAGTTGGCCACGAAAAATAACATTCCCATTGTCATTTCATATTAAATTAATATAGGCTATCTCATTGAAATTCCTTTAAGGTGTTAATCCTACTCTTATGCTTATAATCTAACTCTTATGCTTATAATCTTTACATCTATTAGGTATCTCATCAAAGGTGATCCTTGTACTCGGAAATGGTATTTGTGTTTCCTTGCATTCTTTAATTCTTTGTAATCTAACCATTATGCTTATGATCTTTACATTTATTGGTCACTCATCAAAAGCCATCCTTGTACTCGAAGATGGTGTTTGTGTTTCCTTGCATTCTTTAATTCTTTGTATTTGACATGTTTCCTATTGTTATTTTGAACAAGTACAAGTACTCATATAAGATGTAACATACCTCAAGTTAGCCACGAAAAATAACAGTCCCATTGCCATTTCACATTAAATTAATATAGGCTATGTCATTGAAATTCCTTTAAGGTGTTAATCATACTCTCATGCTTATAATCTAAATCTTATGCTTATAATCTTTACATCTATTAGCTATCTCATCAAAGGTGATCCTTGTACTCAGAAATGGTATTTGTGTTTCCTTGCATTCTTTAATTCTTTGTAATCTAAAGATTATGCTTATGATCTTTACATTTACTGGTGTCTCATCAAAAGTGATCCTTGTACTAGAAGATGGTGTTTGTGTTTCCTTTCATTCTTTAATTCTTTGTATTTGACATGTTTCCTATTGTTATTTCGAACATCATGAGTTCCTAAACTTGACAATAGTAGCAATCCTTGTACTCGAAGATGGTGTTTGTGTTTCCTTGCATTCTTTAATTCTTTGTATTTGACATGTTTCCTATTGTTATTTCGAACATCATGAGTTCCTAAACTTGACAATAGTTTTGTTATACCTCGTAGTTGTAATGTACCACTTTAGGACATCACTGTATATTTAATGAGTGTGAACATTTTTTATAATATTGATTATTTATACTTATATAGCCATTTATAGTTCTAGCCCTTTCTTATATGCCACACACATATTAACTTTTCAACATGGTCACATCTTAAACTATGCTATGATGAATCTATACCTAACGTGTGGGATATTTGAGGGTATTTGATCCACTGTTACACACATGACACTCAAATCCTTCAACCATATTAGATATGACCATGCGACACCTTCTACTTCTCACGATCAATGGTGAATATATTTCTAGCACAATCGAAGGGTAGATATTGATTAGGGTTTAACCAAATCATTTCACCCCACTCCTCTCTATGCTATTAAGTTTCAATTTTCCTATAGGTTTGACAAAAGAATCGCTCTAGGAATTGGCAGGGAAATTCTTTTAGGTTCAAGGTTACTAGACATTTGGCTCTTCTTACTCCTGAAATTTCATTGCCAACAGATGCCTTCAAGACTCTTGCTGGTCAATCGATAATTTTGCACGTAATTTATATTCATTATTTCCTCTTTATTTTTCTTTCCCATTTTCATTTTTTTTTTCATTTTCACCCTTTTGTGGCCATAAGAGCACTAACTTTTTTTCTTGAGATTTTTAGATTTTGTAGCTATGAAAGACAAAGATCTAATAAAAGTTCTGCGTGTGACTTAAGGTTTTTAATTTCCCTTTTAAAGGTAAAATATTGACATTTTCTCCTAAAGATTTTGGAAATGGTTTTACTCATAGCCCATTCCTTACACATAGTCAATTTCAACTGTTTGTTCAATTTTTTATCATATTACACACTCTGTGATTGGTATTGCAATTTGGTGTCCTTGTGAGACAAGGAAAAATGTATTTCTTCTTGTTGAAATGAATCACATCCACACCTTGTTTTCATTTTCTTTTATTTATTTTTTCCTATACCCAGTTCGAGTATCACTCTTTCATTCTCAC
The DNA here is from genome assembly GCA_000404065.3 of Pinus taeda. Taxonomy (NCBI): domain Eukaryota; kingdom Viridiplantae; phylum Streptophyta; class Pinopsida; order Pinales; family Pinaceae; genus Pinus; species Pinus taeda. Next base: position 46,116 of record APFE031338416.1, read on the forward strand.
TTATGTGTTGTTATTTTTAGTTTTAATTGTATCCTTGGGGAGTGGGTTTGGCATTATAGGGCTCACAAGGATCTCTTGGTCTTTTGGAAATAAAAACCCCAAAATCTCAAAGTTGAAGTAAAATTTGATATTGTTATTACCCATATTGTATTGTGTTTCTTTTAACTTGTTTTTTCCTAATTAAGGAAACCGAAAATTTTCTCCCCAATACATTATGAACTAGAGAGGATTGTTGGTAAGTTAATTTGGCTTTCTCAATTGCATATAAGATGTCTCTAGACCACTTATAATCTAAGTAATTTGAAGTTTCCTTCTCCCACGCTAATTAGCCTTTAGCCTTGTAGGTGCACACAATTATAAGAAATGAAGGGTTGTTGTTCCCAAGAGTAGGTATGATCCCTTCTAATTTCTTTTCCCTCCATATGAACAGTTCTTAGTTTATTTAAAATGCAAGTTCAACCATTACTCTATCCTAGAAAATTTTTGGTTACATGTAATACATTTAACCCAATGTTTTTTCATATTAGTTTCTAATGCTATATTCTGCATAGCTAGGAGTAAAATTTAAAATATATGCTCTTACTAGTCGCCACCTTCAACTTCTCACTCCCTTTTGATCCTCCCATGGATTATCATTATAAATTTAACCCAATCCAATTTGTGTTTTTGATGCAGGAGCATCTAGCTGACAGGGCAAAGACTAAAGTGAGGGTGATATGGTTTCTGAAGAGGACAGAGAAATTAATTCACTGAGTGGATAGCATACTTGTTTTTTATTTATTTATTACTTTTCTTTTATTAAGTTGCCTAAGATTAATGTAATAAATTTTAATTAGGAGCAGTAGTAATTAGTTAGAGTCATTGTTTCCATGCAGTTAATTTACTGTTGTAAAAGCATGAAAAGAAAATGTACTAGACAACCATGCAAAGTTCCATATGAGGAATAACTGATGTAACCAATTGAACAAACTAACAGCAGTTAGAACAGTTTGTAAACAGTGCTATTAAAATGAGAGACAAAGCACAATACGAGGTTTTGACTGAAGAAGAAATACAGAGAGGAGAAATGTAATTTATTTTTTTTCTGTGCATATACATCCCTATAGCGTCCTAAACAACTGTGTAATAATTTGTATTAAATTACTGTGAATATTGTGAATGCATTGCTATAGGTTCTAAATCAAAAGAAGAGATAATTGAATTCGGAGGAGAAGTAACGATGCCCAGCTACAAGCAACTCAAACAAAATAACCAGATATAAAGCAAAGAAATCATTTATGTAATTTCACCATACGAAGTCAGAAATTGCAAGTCCAGTTGAGTGAACAACCACTGTAAACACCAGGTATGCGAACTTACAAGCATAACCAAAATCGATTCCAGCATTGAATTCATAGAAATACGAATACAGTAATCAAAATTTATTGTTCATTTACACTCTGTTCAAAGAAAAGGAATGAACCCAGTTCACAGATATGGGAATCATAATAATTACAAACGAAAGCCAAACCCCATAAGTCCCCAACTCATTCCTATAACCCAACAATGGTGCTTCACTACTAAAGAACTAAATACAGATAGAGGCTCAAAGCCAGCAAAAATATGAACCCTATAAGTCGTAATACTAATGTCAAGTAACCACAAACGAACAAAACGACACTACCCGGATTTCATTCGGGATAGCTGAGTGTCCAAGCGCCGAAACCCTCCGGTGACTCTACCTGCAAGGGAAACAACAAGACGAGATTAGTCACTATGAAACGAACACAGGGGAACTGGAAATTGAAGGAACAAATAAACTACAGAGAATTATTTTACCTGAAAGACAAGCCGTGACCGCAACCATACCTTCTAATTGTCTTCCTGCTCACGAGGAGCCGAAGACATTAGACACAGATAGAAAAAGAGTACAAGCATCCAACATAGAACAGGGAACTTACCAGGTAAGTTGGCGGAGGAACTGACAGAGAATGCCACCATAATTCTGCCGAGTTTGTGGAGGAATCGAACCAGCGCCGGAGAACCTTACTAAGAACCATATGACCATCAACCAACACACAGACGCAACAAATCGTGAAAACCCAGGCAAGAAATCGAGAAAAGGACGCACAGAGGCAGAGACCCACTAAGGCAGACCCCAAACACACAGTAACAGTCGACATATAAGTAGAAGACCACAAGAAAACAAACCTTACCAGGGTTTCGTTAATTTTTTAGGTGAATGAAAGACTTCCAGGTCGAGTCCCGAACCATTGAAGCCGTGAAGACCGCCGAGAAGATGCAGCTCGAAGAACCCAGACAAACAAAACCACGAACAGACCAAAGGAAACCACATTGAAGCCGTGAAGGCTACTAGGAGCACGTAGCTCAGAGAACCAGGCGGACAAGCCTCAAACCAAAACAAAAACATCACGGTGAAGCTGCAAGAGGTCACCGAGAGCTCATAGAGCAGATGACCGGAAGAAACAAGGAATACCCAAATGAGTGCGAGGGTGGTGAAACCCTATACCAAGGCGGGTTCTTAGAATTCCGAGGAGGGACAAACGTCCACCAAACACATAATCAGCATACAATTACCGTAACCTCATTCAATTAAACGCAGATTGAAATCAATTCACATATATCCAAAATCTTTTGATTAGTATTATTAATTGTTGGTACACCATCAAGTGGAGTGCATAGACGGTGGGACCACGTGGGCTGGCCCCATCAAGTGGTATCAGAGCAAGAAATTGAAGAAAAAAAGAGGGAGATGGACGTTCAAAGATGAGGACGTTGAAGAGGTGTGCACAGAGTAGTCGACGAGGGCTTGAGGGAAGAGTTGAGAGTACTTACTACTCGCTTAGAAGCAATGGAGGCAACAAGGAGAAGAGACCCAGAACTTAGGGATGATAGTGAAGAAGAGGCAATAACTTCTATGGACAGATCAAAGGAAGAAGCCCCAGAGTTAAGACTGTTGAGATCGGTATTGTTAGCTAGCAGCAAACCTAAACCTGAGATCCCTAACTATGATGGCAGTCTATCTGCAGATGTTCTACTGGATTGGGTAAGTGAGTTAGATGAGTATTTTGAAAACGAAGAGATCAATGAGGACAAAAGAGTTAGATTTTATGCAACCAAGTTAAAAGGACACGCTGCTTTATGGTGGGATAGTGTCCAAGCAGACAGGAAGAGGATGAACAAGCTACCGATAAGGAAGTGGCCAAGGATGGTGGCAAAACTGAAGGGCAGATTTTTCCCTAAAGACTATCAGGTCCAACTTTATCGACGAGTGCAGAATTTAAGGCAGAAAGGTATGACCGTAAAGGAATACAGAGAGGAGTTTTATCATGTAAACTTGCGGGCTGGTTATATTGATGATACTCCAGAGAAGACAGCGAGATACATGAATGGCTTGAGGATGGAAATACTAGATGAGATCAGTATTCTCTCTCCACAAAATATCGAAGAAGCCTTTCAGAGTGTTGTAAAGGCTGAAGAAAAAATTAATAGGAAACAGAATAATAGGAGAGGATGAGGAAATGGCAGAGGACGAGGACAGTCCTACGGTAGAGGGAGAACTGCCACTAACAGGAAGAAGGCAGCAGCTCCAGAACTTCAGGGACAACAGAGAGGGGAGATAGCACCAGAGGAGGTGGGCCATATCAGCGGGGAAGAGGAAATGGTCGCGGAAGAGGGACTAATGTCCAGTTCTACAGGTGCCATAAGTGGGGGCACAGATCCTTCGAATGCCCGGAAGCTGAGCACATTGGCCAGAGGGGAGCATTTGTTGCGCAGCCTGAGGAAGCTGAAGCATAGCCCCGGGAGGTAGAAAATGTGGCCGAAACAGGAGAGGCTTTAGTTTTAAACAATGTGTTGTTGAATCCAGCCAAGGAGATGGCTGAACAGACCCAACAAAAGTCACTGTTCCGAACAGTTTGCAAATCACATGGGAAGTGTTGTAAATTGATCATAGACAGTGGAAGTACAGATAACTTAGTTGCCACCGAGATGGTGGAAAAGCTGGGATTGAAGCGACTTAAGCATCCCACACCTTACAAGGTGTCATGGCTACAGAAAGGCCACCAACTATTAGTTGATGAACAATGAGAGGTTGAATTTCACATTGCCAAATACCAGGACAAGGTTGTCTATGATATTATGCCAATGAACGTATGCCATATACTACTGGGAAGACGGTGGCAGTATGATCGAAAGGTGATGCATGATGGGAAGACAAATTGTTACAAATTTGTGAAACATGGAGTCAAACATATGCTTGTACCCATCAAAGAGGAGGATGCAGCCAAATCAAGTGGAACAAAAGCATTGTTAATAGGAGGGAAACAATTCGTTAAGTAGATTGAGGAAAATGAGGTGAATTATGTGATTGTAAGGAGGACAAAAACAGTGTTGCTGAACACAGAAAATTGAGAATTGCCTATAGAGATTCAGGAGCTGTTAGAAGAATTAAAGGACATTGTAGTCGACGATTTTCCAGATAAGTTGCCTCCCAAGAGAAGCATTAGCCATCATATTGATTTCATACCTAGAGCAAGCCTACCGAATAAGGCAGCATATAGAATGAGCCTGAAAGATAATGAAGAGATTCGTAAACAAGTGCAAGAGTTGCTGGATAAGGGATTGGTCAGAGAAAGTTTGAGCCCTTGTGAGGTACCAACAATACTCGCACCCAAGAAGGGTGGAGAATGGTGGATGTGTACGGATTCACGAGCTATCAATAAAATCACTATTCAGTACAGATTTCCCTTACCCAGAATGGATGACATGATAGATTGTCTTAGCGGGACAACTTACTTCACGAAGATTGATCTGAAGAGTGGATATCATCAGATCAGGATTAGAGAAGGAGATGAGTGGAAGACAGCTTTCAAGACTAATGAAGGGATGTACGAATGGCTAGTCATGCCATTTGGATTGAGAAACGCTCCTAGTACTTTTATGAGATTGATGAATGAGATGTTAAAAGAATTTATTGGAAAGTTTGTGATAGTTTATCTTGATGATATTTTTGATTTTCAGTAGAACCAAAGGAGAACATCTTCAACATGTTCGAAGGGTGCTAGACAAGTTACAATAGAATAAACTGCTGATAAACTTAAAGAAATGTACTTTCCTACATAAGGAACTGGTCTATTTGGGGTTTGTAATTGCGGAAAATGAATTGAAGATGGACCCAGAAAAGATTGCGGCAATCATAAATTGGCCGTCACCAAAGAGCTTATTTGAGGTACGTAGTTTTCACGGACTGGCAAGTTTTTATCGGAAATTTATTAGGAACTTCAGTGAAATCTACACGCTAATGCTAGACACCATCAAAAGGGCCAGTCAGCCTTCTTCTTGGACCAAAGCAGCAAAGGACAGCTTTCAGCTTTTCAAGCGGAAGATTACAGAGAGGCCAATCTTGAGGCTGCCTGACTTTAACAAACTTTTTCAGGTTCGATGTGACGCAAGCGGGACAGCTATTGCCGCTGTGCTCAGTCAGGAAGATAGACCGGTGGCATTATTCAGTGAGAAATTAAATGAAAGCAGGCAGAAATACTCCTCGTATGACAAGGAATTTTATGCCGTGGTCCAAGCTTTAAAGCATTGGAGACACTACCTGCTGGGCAACGAGTTTGTATTATTTTCTGATAATTCATCGTTACAATATGTAATGCAGTAGCAAAAATTAAACCATAAGCACGCCAAATGGGTAGAATACTTGCAGAGTTTCACTTTCATGTTAAAACACATTAGTGGGCAAGCTAATAAAGTGGCAGATGCCTTGAGCAGAAGAGCTTTTCTCTTACAGGAAAGCAGAATACAGGTGATGGGATTCGAACATCTGAAGGATTTATACCAGACTGACACAGACTTCAAAGAAGCCTTTGAAGCCTGCCAAATTCCCATGTTGAGGAATACAAGTCCATGGTTGGACTACAAATTGCAGGAAGGACTATTGTTCAGAGGTGGACAGTTATGTATACCGAACTGTTCGATGAGGGAAAATATTGTACGAGAGAAACATAGTGGTGCTCTAGCCAGTCATTTTGGCATAGACAAAACTTTGGAGCAGCTCGAACACTTTTATTACTGGCCCAAAATGTGCAGGGATGTAAAACGATATGTGAATAGGTGTAAAGTTTGCCAACTGGCGAAAGGACACAGTTAGAATACTGGACTTTACACGCCACTACCTGTTCCGAGCAGGCCATGGGACTCAGTCAGCATTGACTTTGTCTTGGGACTACCTAGAACGTAGCGGGGGTATGACTCAGTGATGGTGGTGCTAGATATATTTTCAAAAATGGCTCATTTTATTCCTTTCTGGAAAACTAGTGATGCCACATACATAGCTCACCTGTTTTTCACGAAGGTTGTTAGATTACATGGCTTACCCAGATCTATCGTTTCTGACAGGGATGTAAAATTCACAGGACACTTTTGGCGCACCCTGTGGAAAAAGTTGGGCATGCAATTGAATTTCAGCACTGCATATCATCCGCAGACTGATGGACAAACGGAAGTGGTGGACAAGAGTTTGGGAAATTTATTACGGAGTTTGACTGGGGAAAATTGACGGTTATGGGATCGTACTCTCGCTCAGGCAGAATTCGCTTATAATGATTCGCCCAATCGTAGCACAAGACATAGCCCATTCCAAATCTTGTACGACATGTATCCTCGGGGAATACATGAACTGCGATATTTAGGAAAATTAGAGCAGAGAAGAGCAGATGGAGAAGATTTTGCCGAAGCAATGAGCGAACTACATGAACAGGTAAAATTAAAATTGTAGGACAGCGTACAGAAATACAAACAACAAGTAGATTCAAGGTGAAGAGAAGTAAAGTTTAATGTTGGAGATGAGGTCCTCGCACACTTGCGCAAGGAACGATTTCCTAAGGGCGTGTATAATAAATTAAAATTTAAAAAAACTGGTCCCTGCAAGATCTTGCGTAAATTTTAGCCAACACCTATGAAATTCAGCTGCCACCTGATATAGGCATATCACTTATTTTCAATGTGGCGGATCTGTTCCCATATACTGCCCAACCAGAGGAAGACAGTGTGGCCAGAACAGGACACCCAAGTTGGAGACAGTTCTTCGATGAGGCATATGCCTTCGGCTCAATCCCATGATATTGAAGGGATTCTCAATACCCAGGTAGCCAAGAAGACACGTAGGAAGGAATATCTATGATATCTTGTCAAGTGGAGAGACCGTCCAATGGAGGACAGCTCGTGGCTTGACGCGGCGCAAATACGGAAAGCTAGCTATTCGGTGGAGGAGCTCATGGAACGGAGCCATGATTTTCTTTTACCCCGGGAGCTTGATGCAGGAGCATCTAGCTGACAGGGCAAAGACAAAAGTGAGGGTGATATGGTTTCTGAAGAGGACAGAGAAATTAATTCACTGAGTGGATAGCATACTTGTTTTTTTTTTTTATTACTTTTCTTTTATTAAGTTGCCTAAGATTAATGTAATAAATTGTAATTAGGAGCAGTAGTAATTAGTTAGAGTCATTGTTTCTAGGCAATTAATTTATTGTTGTAAAAGCATGAAAAGAAAACGTACTAGACAACCATGCAAAGTTCCGTATGAGGAATAACTGATGTAACAAATTGAACAAACTAACAACAGTTAGAACAGTTTGTAAACAGTGCTATTAAAAGGAGAGACAAAGCACAATACGAGGGTTCGACTAAAGAAGAAATACAGAGAGGAGAAATGTAATTTTTTTTTCTGTGCACATACATCGCTACAGCATCCTAAACAACTGTGTAATAATTTGTATTAAATTATTGTGTGAAGATTGTGAATGCATTGCTATAGGTTGTAAATCAAAGAAGAGATAATCGAATTCGAAGGAGAAGTAATGGCGCCCAGCTACAGGCGACTCAAACAAAATAACTAGATATAAAACAAAGAAATCACTTATGTAATTACACTATACAAAGTCAGAAATTGCAAGTCCAGTTAAGCGAACAACCACTGTAAACACCAGGTATGCGAACTTACAAGCATAACCCAAATCGATTACAGCATTGAATTCATAGAAATACGAATACAGTCATCAAAATTTAATGTTCATTTACACTCTGTTCAAAGCAAAGGAACGAACCAAGTTCATAGACATGGGAATCATAATAATTACAAACGAAAGGCAAACCCCATAAGTCCCCAACTTATTCCTATAACCCAACGATGATGCTTCACGACTAAAGAACCAAATACGGACAGCGGCTCAAAGCCAGCAAAAATATCAACCCTATAAGTCGTAATACTAAGGTCAAGCAACCACAAACGAACGGAACGACACTAGCCGGATTTCATTCGGGATAGTTGAGTCTCCAAGTGCCGAAACCCTCGGGTGACTCTACCTGCAAGGGAAACAACAAGACGAGATTAGTCACTGTGAAACGAACACAGGGGAATTGGAAATTGAAGGAACAAATAAACTACAGAGAATTAGTTTACCTGACAGACAAGTCGTGACCAGAACCATACCTTCGAATTGTCTTCCTGCTCATGAGGAGCCGAAGACGTTAGACATAGATAGAAAAAGAGTACAAGCATCCAACATAGAATAGGGAACTTACCAGGTAAGTGGCGGAGGAGCCGACGGAGAACACCACCATAATTCTGCCGAGTTTGTGGAGGAATCGAACCAGCGCTGGAGAACCTTACCAAGAACCATATGACCATCAACCAACACATAGAGGCAACAAATCGTGAAAACCTGGGCAACAAATTGAGCAAAGGACACAAGAGGTGGAGACCCACTAAGGCAGACCCCAAACACACAGTAACAGTCGAAATATAAGCAGAAGACCACAAGAAAACAAACCTTACCAGGGTTTCATCAATTTACCAGGTGAACGAAAGACTTCCAGGTCAAGTCTCGAACCATTGAAGCCATGAAGACCACCGAGAGCATGCAGCTCGAAGAACCCAGACAAACAAAACCACAAACAGACCAAAAGAAACCACATTGAAGCCATGAAGGCTACCAGGAGCACGTAGCTCAGAGAACCAGGTAGACAAGCCTCAAACCAAAACAAAAACATCATAGTGAAGCTGCAAGAGGTCACCGAGAGCTCACAGAGCAAATGACTGGGAGAAACAATGAATAACCAAATGAGCGCGAGGGTGGTGAAACCCTATACAAAGGTGGGTTCTTAGAATTCCGAGGAGGGATAGATGTCCACCAAGCAGATAACCAGCTTACAATTACCGTAACCTCATTCAATTAAATGCAGATTGAGATCAATTGACATATATCCAAAATCTTTTCATTAGTATTATTAATTGTTGGTACACCATCAAGTGGAGCGCATAGACGGCGGGACCACGTGGGCTGGACCCATCACTTTTCTTTAATTATATTTCACAACCCTACTGGGTTATATCTTAGAAAGTATGATAATTATTTGACAATTAGCTTTTATAATCTTTTTTGTTCTATGTAGGCTAGAATAGGTTTTTTTTCAACTTCACATTAAACATATACGTATGCTTACAATATAACAAAGAATATATGTGGTAGAGTTAATTTATCTATTGATGATATATTCCAAATAGAAAGAAGCATCTATATATATTTCCGTTTATTCCAAAAGCTATTTCTTTACTCTATCCATTGTGGTTAATAATGTACTCAATATCGCTCCACCTATAAGTGTATACGACACCATAGTGAAATTCTTTGTTACAATTTTCCATTTTTTGTTTAACTAGGGTTGATTGCTGGCTCCCCTTAGCATTCATTATATATTTTTTTTTGGTATTTCAATACAATATCCTTCCCTTATACATGAAATGGTATTTACTAGTTTGTAAACTCATTTGTAAAATATTGATGGTATGTTTCTCCATAATTTTAGTACCTTGGGCGTGAAACAAGAAATTTATCGAAGAAAACTACAAAATTTACACTCTAAGAGGAATAGTTTGATATAATAGTATTCAAAAGATTACCTCTAAGAGTGATAGTTGATATTTACTTATTCATGGCCTATATATTGATTTATGGATATTCCCTCATTTTTGGCATACCACTCCACTAATATAAAATTTTCCCCATTCTGTTGAATTCACGAGCAGAATATTAAACCTAGTTTACTAGTAGAAATACATTAGTATCCCTTGCTTCCTTGCCCAATGAGGTGATTTTTTTTATACCTTTTTATACTTTTAAAATTACTTTCCAACAATAAGTTGAAAGGAAAGGTATCCTTTGACACCTATATATAGAATTGTTTTGTTTTACTGTTAATTATTGTATCAATAACAAACTAAAATATAAATTATAATTTTGTTCTTGAAGACTATATAAGAATAGAATTACATAATTCATGTAACTATTTTTCTCATGTAAAATTTCAAGTTTACATCTATTAACTCATTTTTATTTAAGAAGTAAGCATTCTTATTTTGTGCAAGTAAACTATCTCAAATTAAAGGTTGTGCACTAATCCACAAAATAATATGATTGGGTTAATCTTGAACAAAGGAAATAGTATTATTTTTGTGCACATCCATACATACTTTATTCTACATTTAAATTACTTTTTCTTCTATTACAATATGATGTTCCTTCATCTTCTTACCTAATGATCATCTTATATTATTTGCTCCTTAGGTGTCTTCTAGCATGGTCTCCTTCTCCATCTCCTTTATCAACATATTATTCTGATATTAATAGAATACCTACCACTATAATACATCCATGAAAATACGACATCATAATGCTAAAACCATTGCCTAAGATGCTTCATGAAATCACTTGTTAGGGTTGGAACTAGTGACCATGATTGTATGAATGACTCGGGAATTACATAGGTCTACAGGTGAAGGCTTGGGAATAAGGCTTGAGACTATGAAATGCACAGTTCAGGATGTCCATGGTCAGAGGATTGTGTAGTTGAGGGATTAAAAGACTCAATTTGGAAGCTTGAGCCTTTAGATTATGCAATACATATTTCTAGAGGATCAGGAAGCATCACTACATAGTTGGGGGACTCAAGGGATCAAGCTGAGTGCTTGAACACTTATTTTTCCCACTGCGCAGTGCTGGAAGAATAGGGAGGATAGGTGATTGTGCAATTACACAGTTCCAGAGCTCAAGGCTTAGCCTTGAGAACTGAAACTGGCAATGCACAGTGCCGGCGAATGAGTCTGAGCATGACCAGACACTTAGGTGACTTGACAACATAAAAAAGAACACTAAAAACACATGAACACTATCCTTTCATTAATGCAACAATTTTTCAATGATCTACACCAAGTACGATACCAAAGTGACACTTTGCAACGACTGTGATGACACTTCTACGACAGTGTTTGAAACTTTTGAAATGAGTTTGATAGATGTTTACATGATAACATAAACTCATTTACACAAAGGTTGTTTCTTGAAACAACAAAAAGTAGATTTCATGCATTGTGTGACATTCCACATGCTAAAATGCGAGATTTATTATAGGAAGAGAAAGGTGCAAATGTGATCCAAGTGGCTCCGGAGACACACACAGGACAAAGAGGACTCAAGAAAGCTCAAAAATCAAAATGTTTGGATTATGCTTGAACCAGGACCAAAGTGTAGATCTCATTAGCTTGGTCGTGGTGGTGCAAATGGTTCGTCAACCCAAGTCTGCATGAAGGACATAGAGGTAGTCAAAGTTGGGTTGACTTTTGCTGACTGGATAGGCTTAAGAAGGCCACAATTTAAACTTTTCTGGTAGATGGAATTTGGCCAACTCCAGCCAAATTCTAGGTGAAGTCATGGCCAATTTAAAAAGACTCCTTCGTCCAAAAACTAACTTTAAAAAAATGCATATTGTCTTTTTTTAAACGAAAAAAATATAAGAAAAGGGGGTGGGGGCCACCAACCCCGCCACCCCCTCTGCACATAAACCACACATAGAAAAAAATTGGTGGAGGGGAGGGCCATGACCCCTGGCCCCCTCCTACGGAACTGTCCACACAATCAACCAAAAATGGGTAGTGGGTTGGCCCTTGGGGCACGGACCCAACCGCCCCACACACCTTTAAACATGGAACCAACCACACAATTAAGTAATGGGTGGTGCGCTGGCGCTTGGGGCACAAACCCAAACACACCAAAAAAAAATAGTGCACTAGCCCACACGGAACGACGGAGGGAAGGTACGGGGGTGGGCCGCCCAAGGCACGCTCAACGAACCCCAAAATTGTTTTTAAAATGAAATTTCGTTTGGTTTGTGGAAAAAAGGTGGAGGTGGGGTTTGACAGCCTGACCTCCTCCTTACTAAACAGGATCTCAACCATTACACCAAACCAGGTTATTATGAAATCAGCCTACGAAATTATATTTAAACACATTTTGTCAATGCGCTGAGGAGGAAGACAGTGCACTCAGTTTGAGGCAAAATTTTGTAGGAGGGGTGAATTTTCACCTTGTCAGAATTTAACAAATTTTATATGGTTTCAGAACTTCTCCATGCCACGAATGCAATGGCATTGTCCATTTCTCCATCAGAGTTCTACATTTTCGGCCATTTTTCAGTATGTAGGTGGAACCAAGACTGTTGTAGAACTGCGGCGGAACCATGATCCTTGAAATTTTCCCGAGGTAATTTTTGTCCATGTCGGAATATAGTCAAGTTTATAGTTGTTTTTCATGGTTTTTCATAGGGATCGCAATGGTGAGGTCAGATTCACCTCTAGAGTTGCAGATTTCCTATCCACCTATGGTGTAGAATCTTGGAAGAATCTAAGGGGAATCTAAAAGATTCCTTGAGCCCCTGATTCCCAATTTCTCAAAATTCAAAAATTGGATAGTCGATTTTGCATTATTCGACGTCACAAATCTGATGGTGCATTTAGATTTTTCATTTTCTCATTCTATTCTTCAGCCAATTTTCTAAGTCGAATGTAGGTGTTAGCATTCATGTGCGAGTAGCCATTTCCATGCGATTGATGCCATGAGATTGATGGCACGAACAACTTCAACAGTTTGAAATTTGCTTCTTTAGATGGCCCTTGGTTGTGAGGTATATGTTGTGTTTTTATGTGTTTCTTTTGTTATGCATCGTGATGCACAAATCCGTATTGATGTTTGATGAGGGATCTTGTTTATTACTTGTTTTCATGATTCCTACTTGAGATGACACGGAATCGTTTATGTGATGTACTTTTTGTCATGATTAGTCATGTTATTTTTTGAGATCCTTTCTTGTTTGTTTATGGGATACTCATGTTTTCATAATGTATGTTTTCATTGAGATTGCTTTCATGCCATGTTGGCAGGATGCTCATCATGCATGAGTTTGTGTCATATTCATAGGAGTTTTTTGATTGAGAGTTCACGTAGTGTAACATCTCTTGGAGCCACTCTTGCATGAGAGCTATTTCTTTGTATGTGATATAGGAGCATATGATTGAAAAGGTGACAACTGGGAAATCATCTTTTAGTTTTGCTGGAAAGAAGGAAAAACATTTCGAATTCTCTTTTATTTTTGTTTTACTTAAATTAAGGCTGACACAACCATTATTCTTTAAAAATTAAGCAATTAAGTAAAATAGGATTCTTTTGAAGATTCTTCAGCGAAAATCACATAGACAAACTTTTGTCGACGCGTTTCGAAACTACCAATGTGGTTCATCGTTAGGACAAGTTGAATGAGTAGATCTCGCTTTGCACATTAAAATAGGATTAGTTAGGAGTATGTTTAAAGAAATTTTTAAGATAAATGAAAGCTAACTGAGGAATAGTTCCTCAATTGTAAGAAACTACTAGTAAGGCATTGGAAAAGAAAAACTAGAGCCTCATGTAAGGGACTACCATCCAGAGAGAAGAAAGGAAATAGAGTTCGAAATTACAATTTTCCTTGAAATGTCTATGAAAGCAAATGAATCTATAACATGTCATTAAGGAAGCAAGACAATTTTTATTTTCGTGTGCATTAATTTTTCATAGATTGTGTTAAAAGCAAAATAGTAAAATAATTCATTAAGAAGTCGAATGACATCGAAAAAATCTTGTGACTAAAGGCATATTAGACCAGGAACGAGACAAGGCAAAGCCAACAAAGACAATACAACTTTTCTCAACAAAAACTCCAGGTACATTTACATTCAATATTCAAGCACACCTATGCATTCGTTACATTTCCAAATTTAACATTTCATTATACATTTATATAACCCAAAAATACTAGAGGGTTCCGAAACCCACAAGAACCAAAAACAATGATTTGCAGGCCTAGACTAGTTGAACAACGAGAGTGTGAAAACTGATGAAACTATACAAATAAATGGAGAAAGTGAAACCCCAAAGGAAATACCCAACCAAAGACATCGCTAGTAAAGACAAGATACAACCACAGAGAGATCCTACCCAGTTTTTCCCCAAACTTGCGAAGACTCCTAAGGACAAGGCCATGGAGCAGCGTTCCCTAGGAATCACCTGCACACCACCACAAAATAAGGTGGTAGTCAATGAAACATTAGGGCCAACAAAACCAAAGGACAGTGAGCACCAAAAAAAAAAAAAAGAGTGGGAAATTACTTGGAAGAGGCCTGACTTAGTGCTAGAGGATGAAAACCAAGTCTCTCGCCAGAGGGTTTCTCCCAACAGGAATGCCATAGGAGAAATTTACCTGCTCACCAAGGAGCCAAAGGATTAGAGACGTAAAAATGAAATGCAGAAATGAAATTGGAACAAGAAATTACTTGAATTAGAGTTCGCTGAGCCATCCATCGCAGTAGCAAGGAAAGAACTTGTGATTACATAGAGAAAGATCATCACCATAACCACCACAAGGACCAAGCGAAGGCACAGTGCTAACAAATCATTACATGAAACAAGTAAAGGCACAACACTAACAAACCACCACAAGAAAGAAACGAAGGCATAGCACTCCCACAGAGCTAAACCAGACCTCTACGAATACAAGAATGAACTCCAAATTTCCCTCGATAGGTGTGAAATGACCGCCTTCGCGAAACCAAGGCCAGTATAAAGGGTATGCCGAAAATATAAAGTGCATTAAAGCCTCACACCAAAACCCTTTTATTGTTTATTCAAAAAATCGACAAGAGTTAGATGGTCAGTGATACGTGTCCCTCCTTAGGATTGCACCAATTTTTGGTATTAGAGCAAGTTAGTTCCTTTCTCTTAGTAAAGATGGAGGTAGGAAGAAGGGGTCGACGTAGAGCCATCAGAGGAGTAGTAGATGAATGGCTACGAGAAGAGATTAGGACTTTAAATACATGTTTGGCAGTAGCGGAACTAGGAAGGTGTAGAGATCTGGAAGGTGGGGATGACAGTGAGGAGGAAAATGCAGCCACGACGGATGGGTCAGATGAAGAGGGACCAAAGATTAAACTATTGAGGTCAGTTTTGTTGGAGAGTACCAAGCAAAGACCAGAGCTTTCTAATTATGAAGGTAATTTGTCCACAGAGGCGTTCTTAGGTTGGATAAGTGAGCTAGATAAATATTTTTAATATGAAGAAATCAGCGAAGACAAGAAGATCAGGTTTGTTGTCACCAAGTTAAAGGGACATGCAACACTATGGTAGGATAGTGTCCAGGCAGAAAGGAGGAGATTGAATAAACCATTAATTAAAAAATGGATAGGATGATTGCTAGGATGAAGAGCAATTGTCTACCTAAAGATTACCAAATTGCCCTTTATAGACAAGTACAAAACCTGAGACAAAGAATGATGACCATAAATGAATATACTGAAATTTTTATAAAGTAAACCTGAGAGTTGGTTATGTTGAAGATACCTCTGAAAAAAAAACGAGGTTTGTAAATGGTCTATGAATGGATCCTATACGAAACTAGTATTATTTCCCCTAAGACCATAGAGGAAACCTATGAGAGTCCTTTGAAGGCAGAGGAAAAGATTGTGAGGAAATAGAATGCTTGAAGAGGACGTGGTTCTAGTGGAGGCAGGGGACAGTCCTTTGGTAGAGGTAGAACTACCAATAATAATGAAGAGGGCAGCAGTTTGAATACTTTAGGAGAGACTGAAAGGGATGTTAACACCAGAGGAGGATGGTCATACCAGTGAGAAAGAGGTAGTGGCAGAGGAAGAGGAAATGTCGATCAGTGTTACAAGTTTCACAAGTGGGGACATAGGTCCTTTGAATGTCCTGAAAATGAACAAACTAGATAGAGGGGAGCATATGTTGCTCAGCCTGATGAAGTAGAAGCACCACCATAGGAGGTGGAAAATATGCCTAAAACTGGGGAAGCCTTGGTGTTGAACAAGGTATTATTGAAACCAATTAAGGAAGTAGTTGATCAAACACAGAGGAAAGCATTGTTCCAGACTGTGTGCAAGTTGCATCGGAAATGTTGTAAATTAACCATAGATAGTGGAAGTACTAATAATCTAGTAGCTACTTAAATGGTGGGGAAATTGGGTTTGAAGAAGTTGAAATACCCAACTCCATATAGGGTGTCTTGGTTGCAGAAAGGTCACCAACTACTGGTTGATGAGCAATGCGAGGTAGAGTTTCATATTGGCAAGTATAAGGACAAGGTGACTTGTGATATCATTGCAATGGACATGTGCCATATTCTGCTGGGTAGACCATGGTAGTATGATAGGAAATTCATCCATGACAGGGAAGAAAATTGTGACAAGTTTGTTAAATATGAGATAAAGCATATGCTAGTGCCCATAAAGGAAGAGGATGCTATAGAAACTCGTGGAACAAAAGCATTACTGTTAGGTGGAAAAGGCTTTCTATGAAAGACGAAGGATGATGAGGTAAAATATGTTGTTGTGCGAAGGAAAAGACTAGTATTGATCCATACTTAAATCACTAACTTACCTAGAGAGATATAGGACATGCTACAGGAATTTAGTGATATTGTGGTAGATGATCTACCAGACAAATTACCACTAAAGCAGAGCATTAGTCACCATATTTATTTCATTCCAAGAGCTATTTTTCCAAAAAAAGCTACTTATCAGATGAGTTCGAAGGACAATGAAGAAATCAGGAAGTAGGTGCAGGAGTTGTTGGATAAAGGATTAATTCGGTAAAGTCTAAGCCCTTATGTGGTTTCGACTATTTTAGCTCCCATGAAAGGAGGTGAGTGGCGGATGTGCACTAATTCCCACGCAATTAACAAGATCACCATTAGGTACAGGTTCCCTTTACCTCGGATGGATGATATGATGGATTGTTTGAGTGAAGCAACATTCTTTTCAAAGATAGACTTGAAAAGCGGCCACCACCAAATCAGGATTCGAGAAGGTGATGAGTGGAAGACAACATTCAAGACTAATCAAGGCTTATATGAATGGTTGGTTATGCCATTTGGATTGAGCAATGCCCCCAACACGTTCATGTATACGATGAATGAGACACTGAAAGAATTCATTGGTAAATTTGTGATTGTATATATAGATGATATACTTATATTTAGCAAGACAAAGGAAGAGCATTTTCAACATGTGAGGTATGTATTGGAAAAATTGCAGCAAAATAGATTACTGATAAATTTGAAGAAATGTTCTTTTTTCAAGAAAGAATTAATTTATTTGGGATTTGTGATTTCCGAGAATGAACTAAAAATGGATCTAGAAAAGGTTGCAGCCATAGTTAGCTAGCCATCTCCCAAGAGTTTGTTTGAGGTACAAAGTTTTCATGGATTGGCGAGTTTTTATCAGAAGTTTATTAAAAATTTTAGTGGGATTTGTGCATGTTGGGTTATGTTATATTCTTTCCATGACTAGTCCACATAGTTAATTGCGGGGTTAGAGGGGGGCTGAAGCCCCCCCTTCGTTGCGTCGATTACGTAGTGGGGGGGTCATAGGGGGTTTTAGTGGTGCAATTAACCCCACTCTATGGGGTCTGGGGTAGTGCCCCAAAAAATTTTGGTTTTGGAACCTATGTTAGGTTGGGCGGACCCAACTATGGTTTTGTGCATGATTTTCGCACATGTTTTTAGGCGCGATGGTTTTTGGTCCATGGTATTAGATGCTTCGACCTGTATAAATATGTATTGTAACATTGAAAGGAACATAATGAAAAATCAAGGTGGTAGTCCTAATTTTGGGACCCATGGGAAAATCTCTGTGTATATGTGTTTTATGTGTTATGCTCTCGCATTGATTATTTTTTGTGTTTTTGGAATCGTATGCAGGTAATTTCTATATGGGGTTAAATCCTACATTTCATATCAGAGTTGTTTTGGCTTCAAGGGGACGCCTTTTTTGCTGAGGGGTTTCGCTCGGACCTGTGGTAGACCCTGTTCAGTGGGAGATCTGTGAGATCGATTCTGGTAGTGAAAGAATGGTGAGCAGTAGAAAGATAGAGATCGAGAAATTTAATTGTCAGAGTTTTGAGTTGTGGAAACTCAATATGGAGGATCTATTGGTGGATAAAGATCAGTGGATCGCGGTCGATCCAAGTACTAAACCAACAAGAGTGTCCGATGAACAATAGAAGAAGTTGGATTGGAAGGAAAAGAGCACAATACGATTGTGTGCCTCAGATTCAGTATTATTGAATGTATCAGGGGAAGCTACGACAAAGGCTTTGTGGGACAAGTTAGTGACTTTGTACCAATCTAAGTCTCTAGTGAACAAATTGTTCTTGCGGAAAAAGTTTTATAAACTGAGGATGAAATATGGAGACTTGGTGAAATACTGTGGTAATTCAGTTAGCATCCATTGATACTAAAATTTCAGATGAAGATAAGTGCATCAATTTGTTGTGTTCTCTACCAAATTCGTGGGATAGTCTAGTTATAGTAATAGGTAGCAATGCAACTGCCTTGTATTTTGGTGAAGTAGTCTCATCCTTACTGACGGAGGATATAAGACGGAAAAATATGGAGAGCCAGAATGGTGATGCCTTTTTTGTATGACGACAATCCCAAAACAGAAACAAAAATAAGTCATGGAGTGGGAGATCTAGATCTACAGGGAGGTCTAAATCTCCAAGAAAACATGTAATTTAAGGTGGTGTGCTGGAAATGTGGAAAGGAAGGGCACTACAAAAAGGATTGTAAATCTAAAGCTCCTAATAGAGGAAAGGGATCTGATGATGCTCCTTTTTTAGAGTTGTAAACCACCTCAGATGAAGGTGGGGATGTGTAGTTGGCTTCTTCAACTATACATGTAGATCATGAGGCATGGTTGATTGACTCAAGTGCACCCTTTCACTTCACTCCCCATAGAGAGTGGTTTTGTGAGTATGAGAAATACGATGGTGGTGATGTCTTCTTAGGGGATGATAGGAAGGCTAGAATCTTTGGTCATGAAAAGGTAATGTTGAAGTTGCAAGGTGGAAGGGTTAGAACACTTCCGAGTGTTCTACATATTCCTCCATTGGCCAAAAATCTGATTTTTGTAAGCAAGCTAGATGATGCTGGTGTAAAAACAGTGTTCGAGAAGGATACATGTAATATGGTTCAGGGAGAACTGGTATTGATGCAGGGAGTTTGGATTGGAACTCTGTACAAGCTACAAGGTAGCATGGTTGTTGATGGGTGTAATAATTCTATGGTTCCTGAAAGTGGAGCAGAAAATGTAGTGCTATATGGAGAGAAGACCATGCTGTGGCATCAAAGGCTTGGACATATTGGAGAGAAGGGCCTTCGAATACTTCATGGTAAAGGTATGGTAGAATGTATGAGTAATAGCTCTCTGGATTTGATTTCTATGAAACTTGTGTATATGGGAAGTAGAATCAGGTGAGTTTAACCTTTGGTGGTAAGAGGTCGAAACATATTTTAGATCTTATGCATAGTGATGTGTTTGGACCTATGAAGGTTCCATCAATAGGTAAGTCTCTGTACTATGTATCATTGATAGATGACTTCTTAAGGAATACATGGATATATTTCCTTAAGAAGAAATCTAAAGTCTTTGATAGGTTTAAATAATTTAAGGCTCTAGTGGAAAACCAAAGAGAGAAGAAGATAAAGGTGTCAAGGACAGATAATGGTGGAGAGTTTTGCAGCAAGGAATTTGAAGAATTCTGTAAGAGGTGTGGTATACCACAACAGAAGACTACTCCATATACACCACAGCAAAATGGAGTTGCAGAAAGAATGAACAAGACATTGATGGAAAGAGCAAGAAGCATGCTCAGTGGTGTTGGGTTAGAACAGGAATTCTGGGCAGAGGTGGTGGAGACAACATGTTACCTGGTCAACATATCATCTTTAGCAGTGTTGGAGGATAATACTCCATAAGAGGTATGGACTGGTAAGAAACCCTCTCTTCCACATCTAAGGGTATTTGGATGTGATGCATATGTACATGTTCCAAAGGCGAAATGAGCCAAGTTGGATAATAAATCTGAAAAATGCATCTTTATTGGGTATATGGATGGTTTAAAGGGTTATAAGCTTTGGAACCCAGTAACAAGGAAGGTTTTGTAAAGCTGAGATGTGGTGTTCAGAGAGGTGAAAGTGTTGGCATTATGATGCATGTGTTGTACTTGATGTCAACCCACTTGTAGCAGAACAACTCACTTGTACATGGTAACTAGTTGAATCTACATAAGAGATATCAAATGTGACAGAATGCATGAAAATAGTATTTATAGATGTGATGAAATGGAGGGCAGCTTCAAAGAATCAGTTCAAAAGGCAACTCTCTCAAGTGAAAGATCACAGTATAGCAAGTAAAAAACAAGATTAAAGAAAGAAAGATATACAAAGGTTCCCCTTGACCAAGCCGCATATACATACGGGCTAACAAACCAAAACATGCGTATGCATATAGATGCACTTTCATGCAAATAAAAGCGTGTACATGATAGAAAACTTGGTTTTGGTCCGTGGTATTTGGACCATGGTATTTTGGTATTGGTCCATGGTATTTGGTCCTAGGTATTGATGCCAGGTAATGGGTCCAAGGTATTGCTCCTACGTGGTTTTGGACCATGGTGTTGAGAGAGGACTAAAGCTATATAAGGAGAAGAAGATCATTAGGCCAATGTACAAGTGAGCAAGTCTCAAAAATCTGATGAAGTGTGATATCTAGTATGCAGGTTATGAGTTTATGATGTTGTGCTTGATCTGAGCAAAGGAGGAATCTCAACAGTTGATGGAGGACAAGATCTAATGATGGATCATGATCTTATGACTTGGAATGAAACATCTCTATATGGTTTGATCATGCCTATTCTAGATCTATATAGTGACGCATGTAATTTTCTGTAAGTATTATAATATGGGTATAACTGAAGTCTGGAATAGCTGCAAATTATGAATGAATATTTATAGATGTATATGCTGGTTCACTTTTGAAAAAGCTCGTGTACAAATAATTTCTACACATCGAAGTAGCGTATACCTTATGAACTATGATGTTTAAAGTTACAATTGATTCTTGCTATTGGTACACAGCTCTGGGTTTCTGCTTTATGTTCTGGAGATTGCATTCTAGTAACAATGTTCATATTGATTGATTTGCTTTAGTAAATATGGATGAGATCTAATAATGGATCAGAATCATAATGACTTATCTTTATGTGATCTGATGGACTAGATCTGGTTGCTAACACATGTATTATCCTTCTTGTATGTAATGATCTAGGTATGTCTAAATTCAACAAGTGTAGCGAAGTTATAAGTAAGCATTTGATGACATATACACTGGTTCGCTTTGGTGATGTTGTGTATACACACTAGTTTGGCTCTTCCAAGTAGCGTATGCACTCTGATGCATGGTTTTTGAGGATATAGTTGGCTCTGAGTGTTGTTGCAGAGTTCTGGGTTTTTCTCTGTGTTCTAGTGATTGTGTTATGATGAAAGTATTTTGATTAGTGGATTCAGAGATTGATGATGGAGATGTGGTTGATGGTTTTATTGTAGTGGTGATTGGTTTTGTGCTTCAATGTTGTCTATGGGTCCAGTATGAAAATTGGATGAAACGTGGCCTTCAGATTATGGTGTTGATTTCCAAGAGTATCTAGTCTAAAAATTTATGGAACATGGTACTTAGAGGAAGAAAGAAGGTTGTAACCTTCTTTAGGTCGGCACATACATACTAGTAAATATATCGGCTAGTACAAGAGATAGGGGGTTGTATCTCCTTTCCAATAGAAGCTGGAGAAAAAAAGAAGGTTGTAGCCTTCTGCAGGTAGAAGCCTGCATACTGGTATGAGTCTGCACTAGTACATTTTTGTAAACAGATTTTCATATTATTAAAAGAAGACAGAGATGACAACAACAGGTGGTTTTTACCCACATTGGGTTTCCACCTTACATCTTGGTGTTCATGTGTGATGCTTATGTGTGATGGTTCTTTCAGTTATTAATTTCACATGGTTACTATATAATGTTTAATAAAGTACTGATACTCAGATTAAGGATCACATATGATGAATTAACAAAATCATTAGTTTGTTGGATATATGTTTGTTTCCTTAATCACAGTTGAATACACATGCGAGTTGCCTTCATTGAAGTTTCGTATATGAAATTGAGTAAGAAAAGAAAAAGATTATTGACTTGACTAATACTAATTCACCCCCGCTCTCAGTATTATTTCCAACAATTGGTATTAGAGTAGGTCCTTTGGTAGAAGCTTGATCGTTTGAAGGAGATCCGTAGAAAAATGGGAAAGAAGCTAAAGAAGAAATTGCCTATGAAGAAGAAGACATCTTAGAGGAACTATGACAGTGGGGGATATGTGGAAGCAACACTTTAGACTCAGAATCACCTCGGAAGGAAGATGAACAAGAAAAAGAACTATGAGGTATGAATTTGTTATCCTTCGGTGATACATTTCTCCATCCCTTTAAAGATGATGAAAGTGATAGCAAAACAGCTAAATTTGCTCTTATGGCTGAGGAAGAAAGATATCAAATAGAGGTATAATTTAAAAGGCTTACAGATAAAATTAGAGATCAAGAAGATCTATTGGACTAAAGGGAATGTGCCTCCAAAGAAGAAGCTACCAAACTAAAATATCAACTAGAGGAAGGAAACAAGGCAAGGAAGCAATTCAAGGAAAAGGAAGATCAATGTCAAAAGCTACAGGATGAAGTGACATCACTAAGAAATGAAGTAAATGAAAAGAGCACAACAATTAAGAAACTCAGAGATAGATCCAATTACTATGAAAGTCTTGAAGCTAAGGCTGTCTCGCTAAAGGAATATCTTGAAGAATCAAATAAGAAGAACAAAGAACTAGTCCAAGCTCTTGAAAAACAAGAAAGAAAAGTTCTTGAATCAAGACATCAATTGGAAGAAGGAATAAAAATTGAAGGAATCATGAAGAAGCAGTATCTTGAAAAGGAAGAGAAACATTGGGTTGAGGTAAATATTCTAAAAGATAAATTAGAAGAAAAGGTTAAGCTCTTGCGATTTCAAGAGAGTACTAAGATCTTGGATGATATTCTTAGTAGTCAAAGGTCCCTTGCTATAAAAACTAGTCTTGGTTTTCATGAATCTGTTGAAGGAGAATCTAGTTCACAAAGTAAGACAAGGGACTCTAATGCAAAATCTAAAATGCTCAACAAGGAGATGAGAGGTCAATCTAATCAACAACCAAGGAAAGAAATTCTTCAAAGAAAATATTTTACTCCTAAATATGGAAGTGATAGTCAGTGATTCCCTCAAATGAATAATGTTTAATGTTATGTATGTCAGAATTTTGGACATGTTGCTTCCATATGCAGAAGAAGAATGGTTCAAGACCATCACATAGAAATATCATCACGTTCCAGGTATTTTTAGGGATATTGTTTTTCTTGCAATATGTTTGTTCACAAAGCCATTGACCGTTATAGAAGGAATATGAAACATATGAGCTGTTATGCATGTAAAAATATTGGACATATAGAAAATGAATGAAATGAATGTAGGAACAAAGTACACGAACGATACCAAAAGGAGAAAACATCATCACACTTGAAGATATGGAAGAATAAGGAAGTACAGTCAGAAAGATGTGGCACAATACAATGTACAGACATGACAGACTCAGAGGGAGCTAAAAGTGTGAAACTTCAGTGTTCTAAATCTCATACGCAAGTTTCACGAAGGTAAGTCACATATATACGTGAGTTCGACACTGCACAGTCATGCATATGTTAGTTTGATGAAAAGCAGTGGGACAGAGTCAGGAAAAAGGGTATGATATGATTCAATCCATTATTTGCTCTATTTGATAATGGTTACAATCTGTTTATGTTGTGTGGAATGTCTTGGTACTCATAAGATGTTTAGAAGTGTTTTTTATCCTAACTTAATGATGATGATGCCTTGATACTTCTTGCTGATATATGCATGATTAGATCTGACAGTGAACAGATGGCATAGGTTCAGGGGAGCATATGCTTTGAATAATGCATTGTTGGCATTATGGTTAGAAGTCCTTGGTGATGATGCTTATTGTTACAAAAAAAATCGTCTCCATGACTATTTGTAGTCAGTATGGGTCTATCATCACTTATATTTTCCTCCTAAGCAAGTCTCATACCTCAGCCCTTCTTGTCAAGCTTTGAAAATGAGAGAAAGACATTGAAAATCAATAAAGCTTTGGTTCCGCACTTTCTCTCACTTTTGCCTGCGGGCCTGCACCCTTTTTTCATGTTACCTACATATCTACACACTCTGTCTGTAAAGGGATGGGTGCGTACCCCTGTAAAAGTCGAAAAGGCGCATGTTTATTCCAAAAAACTCACTTTGGGTTAGTTCTAGATGATTCTAGAAGGAATTTTGACGTGGATTGTTGACTCCAAGATGGTTCATGCATCCCAAAAGAGAAGGAACTAATCCCTTGATAAGAGGAGCTATCCCTTTGAAGGAGGGCTTTATCCCTTTGGAGGAGGACCTAGTAACTTCCCTCCATTGCAGTATAAATTAAGGCATTGGGTTAGTTGCTGGAGAGGTTAGAAGCTGAACATTTTAGAGGGTAAATGCTGGTGGAATTGGGACTTCCTAGTTAAGCTTGAGAGGAGAGATCACATACCTTTTGACTTCATTGGGAAGTGAGTGAAACTTGTCAAAGTAGAGGAGACTTCTTGTCGGACCCTGGGAGGAGCTTGTACATCATCAAGGCACAGGTTGTAAAGTTCTTCTTTGATTTGAATTAATACAATCAAATTCATTTTTCTCAACAAATTGTCTCATGTGGTTTGTTTCATAATCTCCTTGATCATTATGATGGATATGCTTTGTGATGTTGGCTTTTCAGGTTCTATTTAATTTGTTTGCTTGTTTGTGTTTGCAGACTTGCTACAAGGGAGCTCATTTGGAGCAAAGGAGCGAGGCTTCAACAAACTTGCATTGGACCCAAGGTAGGCCTAAAACACTTGTTTTCCTTTGCTTTTAATTGCATATTTAGAGAAAGATAGTTTTTGATTGGCTTGCTTGTCACTAGATATCTTTAGATACTAGGGCGGTCGATCTTGTCTGCAACCTCGACTCATTCCGTGTGACAAAATGGCGACTCCCCCGGGGATTTTGATTGTTTTCCTTGTTTTGACTTTGACCTGAGAAACTATGTTTTTGTTTCTGTTTTTGACTTGTTGTGTGTGGAATTGGGTGGATTTAGTAGATCTAGGATTAGTTTTTGTTTTCATAACTTTAAGAGAAGCCCTCACCCTGTGCTTGTAACACAGTGCATACTTATACACATGTTTTCTTTGCACACAGAGCGTGCACGCACTTGTGTAAACTGTGGGCCAGCGGACCCTACTAAAATTTTGAAAAACTTAAATCTTGCTCTTTCAATTAGTTTAGTATTTGTTTAGATGTTGTTATCCCCTGCCCATACCTGCATGTGACTTGTTAAGAACTTTCCTTGGTTTAATCCCATTGGTGTTAGGGTTTTAGATGAAATTCCTAGAAGTTTTGGTTGTCGGTCTTGATTTTCATTTTGGTCGTGTAGTAGCTCAGAGCTTAGAAGTTGTAGAAGCCTCAGATCACCTTGGTTTTTACTGGCTGTCTTATGAGTCTGACCATTTGCAAAATCTACCTTTGTTGAGGAATCCATCTTGTGCTTTCTCTTTGCAAAACTTCGAAAAAGCTTGTGTTAAAAGTTTGGATTTCATTTTTACAAAAGAAAACAAAAATTGGTTGTTTTTTGACTGATTTGTGATTCTGAACAACTTAGTCCTTGGTTTGCTTATAGCCAAGTAAAACATCCTTGAAAAAGACATGTTGTAAGCTTTTACTTCAAATAGTTTTTTGTAGTTTATAGATCTCAAGATTTGCTTTGTCCATAGTTTTGAGTGCTTTTATAAAAACTAAAAAACTCTCTTTTGGAAAAAGTTTGTTTTTGCAGTATTTGAGCGTTTGAAAGAAAAGGGAAATTTTTGTGAAAATAACTAATTGTCTCGTTTTGAGTGCATTCGAAAAGAAAAAAGCTCTTCTTTTAATTTGTTTGTTAAGAAAGATTTGTGTTTACACGCATTTGCATTCTCAAACTATTTCCTAGCTAGAAGTTCATCGAAGAGAAAAGATTGCTTAATCATCTTAAGTGCATTTTTTTTAGTGATTTCGAGTCGAGTCTTCACACCACGAGTCTCATCTCTGCACCTCTTGACTTAATCAAAAACCAATAAAAATAACGCTTAAAGTAAAATCAATCTAGTAATGTTTTTATTTCTAGGGCTCTATTACACCAACATAGCTTAGGCTAGTGTCTTGGAGTAGGGAGTAATTAACTCTCCAAGACAGTAAAACAAACAAGTAGCTGTATCTTGCGGTAGGAGAGAAATCCAACTATTGCATCTATGCTCTGGGAAAGCTCCTCTTAAAGGAGAAGCACAAGATCGTGTCCGAACTAGTCTGGGAATCAATCCTTCCTCATTGGGAACGACGCCAGATATTCACGTATTAAAAACGGTAAACCTCGGATTAACCATTGTCGAGGAGCCTGGGGTCACTTGTTGGTAAAACTTGGATTATGTCAAGGAGCCTTCAAGGGGATTGAGCTTGCTACTCTGCCCTTGCGTGCATATCGGATCGTAGACTGTTCCCCCAGGTATATTTGTTTCCATTGGTAACCATAGTGACCATATTCTATAGGATTCTTCCTAAGGTGACGGTGGTGGGAAGATCCCACTGTACCTGGAGCAAACGTCGGCTAGACTCACTTGGATTTTCTGGGGGGCTCTCTTCACTCGAGACGGTTTAGTGGAGAAACTTGTGCCAATCTATTCATTAAGCAGGTTGCCGGGGTAACTATTCCAACCGCTATTTCTGTATTGAACTCTGCGACGTTGGATTCCATCACCAACTACTGTTTTCAGTACGGAAAGTTACTGTTTGTGTGTGCTTTGATCTCCTAGATTCTTTAGGCATGTGATTCAATTTGTTTGGTTCTTTAGAGGCTTTAGGTGGTTTTCATTGAGATTTTACTTTGTTTTCGTGTGAAGTAGTTAAAATTTTTTAATCGTGGCTGAATTACCGAGGAAGTCCCATAGACTTCGGGGCCAGCCTCCTGAGTTTTCACCGAGCCAGCCTGAAGGGCTACGGGCCCTGGTAACTCCTAGAGATAGTAGAGTTGGGTCACCTGAAGAAGGAGAGTCTTCTTTGGTGGTACATCCTGATTTTCAAGCTTTGGTAGCAGATTATAGTCAACAGTCTGTGTCTGTTTCTGAAGTTACTGGTAGTGTTTCATCTACTAGTGAGATAGGTGAAGAACCTGAAATATCTGAACCCGAATCTGACATTGCTGCTACTCCAACATCAAGGTTTGCCTTTCCAGCTTCCAATGGTCCTAGTTCACCTAGGGTAGAAAGAATAATTACCCAAAATCTTCCTTCTGGACTAATAGCTTTGAAGAACTTGCTATTCCAGAAAAAGAAGAAGGCATCCCTATCCATGAAAATCAACCTGTTATAGAGCTTAGGGAGTGCGAATCAATCTTTTACAGTCCACCTAGGAGTAGTGCTTGGTATCTTTCATTGACTTATTTTTTGGAAAACCTGGGAAAATGTTGGGGGTACGCACTTGCCGTGAAGGCAAGGTGTGGGCCTCACGCATTGTCTCTAACCAGAGGGTGCGTACCCCGCGCAAAGGTTTTTAAAACCTAATGAACTCAAAAATTACCCAAAAAAATCAATTTTGTATATTCTAATTCGCCTTTTTACTGGATGTAGGATAAACATCATGCTTGATTGGCGAGAACGGGAGCATGAGGACGTAGATCTTGCCGCGATGAATCATCAACCTTCGATTGATGCATTGAAGGCATGTGGCTTGTACAAATTCTGGGCCATACCTAGCATGAGGTCCCAGGTGGACTTTCTGCAGTGGCTGGTGGATAGATGGAGCATACAGGACTAGCGCTTCTTCATTGGTGGGTACCAGCTCGAAATAGAGCCAGAAGACATATACTTTTTCATCGGTTTGCCTAGGAGAGGTGAACATTTGACTCTATTCGGGGCTAGGGCAGGCGGCCAGTCTGTCGATAGCCTTCGGCTAGAGTACTGCAATGTCCAGAGCCAAGACAAAGGGATAGATATCAAGACCATATCCTGTCCTGAACTCATGGTGCTTGCGTTTGCAGTTACCAGACTCTGCGATAGCACAACACTACATATAGCCACTGGATCCCAGATGCAAATGGCAGTTGATTGCTTTCGAGACACCATTTTCAATTGGTGTGATGCTGTGTTGGCTAATCTCAAAGGCCAACTGACCAGGGCCAAAAACAGACAACTAAAGACCTTTGGATATGGTGCTATAGTTGTGAGGTTTGGTTTGGAGAGGGTTCCGATGTTGATACCGCAAAACCTCATTGTTGGAGCTGGGCTTCCTCGAGAGCCCAAAATGATGCAATGGGTTGCAGTTATGGCCCGTCTTCCTGATGAGGGGACAGAGGTCGTTCGATTCAAACCTGAGTATTTCCAATGGTGGAAAACTAGGTTTTTCTATTCAGTACTTTCCTTATGTTGGGGTAGATTTTCGTGGTGACCTAGACATGGCTCTTCCACCACGAGAGTAATGGGATGACTCAGGTAAAATCATTTTCAACATTTTCTTAATTTAATTTTTTTTTTTGCTTTTATCTCGTCCCAAATCTGATAGTAAAAGTTTCAAATGCAGATGTAGGCCCACGGTGACCAGCTTTTCTCCAGCCTTACGAGAGGAAACAACCAGCTGCAGTGGCACCAGCCCCACAGGATGAATCAACAGAGACTTTGGCTGAGTTGGAGAGCCATCTAGAGTGCTTGACAGGGGACGTTCCGAAGACCAGCATAGATGACATTCCTCATCGACTTCAGTGCTATGTGATTGGGGTCCCAGGACCTTTTAGGAGGTTCCTTTGTAAGGTGGCCCATGCAGTGGTTTCTTATCGAGATCATCACCAATGATAGGATGATCGCCTATTGTAGTCACATATGACATTTTTGCTTTTATTACTTATCATTTTTGCCAATGATTAGGTGTTTTTCAACCTATGATCGAGGACGATGTATATTTTGACACACTCTTATATTATACTATATCACTATTATCGGCTTATCTTGTTAAACATGTTATGGAATATTTTTTAAATTTACTTGTATGATTATTGCACATGTCTACTTAACATTTGAGAAGCAATTGCATCTACTAATGTATTTAGAGACCTTGGAATATGCTGATATTCAATATAGTCAAATTCACGTTCCAAGAGATGCACTCTCAAAAATAATCTCAATAATACTGGATTTCTAATGGCGTATACTCTATTAAGCTGTAATACAACGAGTTCAGAATCTAACCTCACTGTCAAACTCCGAATCCCAAATGAAATAGATTCAGATAATAACTCAATCACTACACTATACTCTACAATGTTGTTCGTTGTTTGACCGAGGCTTACCGCATGCATAGATACCAACTCGTCAGAGGGCGAATAAATAACCCAAGCTGCGGAAGAAATATTCTGTGTACTATGACAAGCACCATCAGTGAAACCAATGTATGTTTGGAGAGGTGTCGACATCTGCGATATCAAGAGTAAAACCAAGATAAGCAAGAATAATGACAGAAAACGCTCTCTAAGCTAAGCACACTTTTTAATCTAAAACACACTAGCTAGAAGGAAAACTAACCTAACTAAAAATCTCCACACACATCCTTAAGCATAATACTTTTTTAGGTAAAGACCATTTCTAGGTTTACGTAAAGAGACCTCGTCAAAGTCTACCAATTCATAGGCCCCTTTTGCTAGCTTTCAGTTGACAACATAGGGACCATGCCACATAGGCACGAATTTTCCAGCACCTAATTTATCATTTTCCTGATCGTACAATAAGACTAGATCTGCTTCCGAAAAAATTCGAGGGGTTACATTTCGATCATACTGAGCTTTAATACGTTTTGTATGAGTTTCAATCGCTAATGCAGCATCATGTCAATTCTCATCTAGCTGAGCCAAGTATAACAAACGTCTTTCCTCTTTGGAAGTGGCTGGAAATAACTCGGTGGCCATTCGGAATGACGGGATTTCGCACTCAATGGGTAACATAGCTTCCAAAACATAAACTAGTTGGAAAGGAGTGAACCCTGTTGACGTTTTTACTGAGGTTCGATACGCCCAAAGCACTGAAAATAGCATGTGATGCCAATTCGACCGATGAATCCCATTGATTCGTCGGATCATGATGACTAGAACTTTGTTGATGACTTCAACCAGACCATTAGCTTGTGGGTAATAAGGAGTTGAATTATCGTGACGCAAGCCAAGCTGTCCTGTAAGTTCAGTCATCATAACGTTTCGAAAATGATGCCCATGATTAGGGATAATCGCTTGTGGAACACCAAACCTAGCAATTACATGATTGAACACGAAAATCACAGCTGTTTTTCCATCTGCCTCAAATGTAGGCATCGCCTCGGCCCACTTGGTAAAATAATCTACCGCAAGGATGATATACGCATGCCCCCCGATCGAGTTAGGGTTACATGTAATAAAATCAATACCCCATTTGGCAAAATAACCAACAGCAATTATAGGGTGAAGAGGAGTTGGTGGAGCACGCATCTTTCGATCAAAAATTTGGCAGTTGTGGCATTTTCGGACAACGTTAATACAATCTTTAAACATAGGCGGCTAGAAGTAGCCAGCGCGCAATATTTTTTGGGCTGTGGCATACCCAGACATATGACTGCCACACGCTCTAGAGTGATAGTCATTTAGGACCCTTTCAGCTTCCTCATGAGTTAAACAATGTCGAAAAACAGAATCCGCCCCACGACGATAAAGAGTATCTCCAATAATTTTGAATTGTTGGGACTGGAATCGTATTTTTCGACGTTCTGACCATGAAATATCTAGCTGAAAGGATTGGGTTTGGAGATAAATGATGATATCCCTGTACCACGGATCTAAAGTGCTGATTAGAAACAAGGATTCGTCCGCAATGGGATCCTCCGCCATAGCTTCTGTGTCAGCACGCGGGAAGTCACACATTAACTCCGCAAAAACTAAAGATTTCTTTGACTTAGACTTTTCAAATTCCAAGTCGAACTCTTGCAAGATCACAATCCATTTGGATTACTTGCCCCACAGCAATTGCTTGGTAAAAATATAGATCATAGGGTTGCAATCAGAAATGACTGTAGTCTTACGTAGTAAAATGTAATGACGAAAACATTGGACAGCTTCAACGTCTGCCAATGCCAATTTCTCCACCTGTGAGTATTTTAGCTCAGTTGGATTTAAAGTTTGAATAAGGTAATATATCACATGTTTAATACCAAATTCATCTTCCTGAACTAACACCATTCTGATGGTGGAATGGGAGGCAGCGAGATACAAGAAGTAGTCCTGGTTGTAGTTGGGATGATCCAACAACGGTGCATGGGTCAACGCGTGTTTTAGTGCATCAAAATATTTCTCAGCTATCTCGTCCCAAAAGAATGGAGTATTCTGTTTGAACAACCGGGTAAAACCCTTTGTGATCTCGGCATAGTTAGGGATGAATCGACGTAAAAAGTTTGCTTTCCCTTGCAAACTTTGGAGTTGGCGAAGACTCGAAGGAGGAGGCAATTTGATAATGGCTGCAACCTTCGAGGGATTGACATGAACGCTGGCTTCTGAAACAACAAACCCCAGTAACCAACCCGTTTCCATACAGAAAACACACTTGTGGGGATTCAACCTAATCCGATAATGCCTACACCTCATCAAGATTGCTCTTAAATGGACAAGATGATCAGCTCTATGCAATGAATGAGCAGGCAAGTCATCGAGATAGGGTTGCACAATGTGCTTGATATCATGAAAAGCATAAGACATGGCCCGTTGAAAAGTTGCCCCGGTGTTCTTGAGCCCAAAAGGTAATTTGCAATAAGCAAATGTCCCCCATGGACAAATGAAAGCCATTTTTGGTTGATCAACAGGTAGAATATTGATTTGATTGTATCCAGAAAAACCATCCATGAAGGAGAAAATTTCACTGCTGCCACAATCATCGATGATATGATCAATATAGGGAGTTGGGTAACTGTCCTTTGGATAGGCTCGATTAATGTCCCTATAATCGATACATATTCTTATTGTCCCTTGCTTTTTTTTAACTGGAACAATATTCGATACCCAATCTATTAACGGGATCGTTTAAATGAAACTTGCTTTGAGTAATTTTTCAACTTCTGCTTTAATTGCAGCAACTTTTCTTGGGTGGATCTGACGCAAACGTTGCCGGACGGGTTTAACATCCGGGTAAGTTTTCATTTCATGAACAATAATTGCATGGTCAATTCCTGGCATTTCCTCATATGACCAGGCAAACACATCGCGGAATTCTTGAAACAGGGCCTTATATGTTTGAATTTCATCTTTCGTACAAGAGGCACCTATATGAACGTTTTCAACAATTCCAGGCTTAATCGAAATGTCAAGGGGAATAGTTCGAGAAATATTTCCCAAGTTTAACTCAGAATCAGGATGTTTCATTGGATTCTGAGCTTCCTTGACATATTCAGTCGTAAAAATTGATGAAAAATCATTTTCAAAATGATCTCCCTTGGGTAAAAATGAAGATCTGTGATGAAGAGCTTCCCATGGTAACTCATCGACACATAGGATTTCACGAATTTGCTCATCTATGTCAACAAGTTCATAAAACGTTATTGAATCCGAGTTTGATGTCGAAAGTGGTTGCTCATGGACCACATTCATTAAGTCAATTTTGGTTGAAGATGTGTCGGAGAACGACTGCACGGCCTGATATGCAATTTCATACGGACTCAAAGGCATAAGATCACCAAATGAGTCTATCTCAGATTCAGAAGGTATGATCCAAGGATCATCATAAACAATCGTGTCTGATGAAATCATATGAATGGTTGCAATAGAAGATGATGCGTTGATAGGAGGAAAAGGAAAAGTTCCCGGTAAACTGGCATCTTTAACTAGTCCTACTCCAACATCCTTATACGGGATAGTCGTTTTACCAACATGCTGAATGCTTTCAGTAGAGGCTGGGTCGGATGAAAATTAAGAAAGCTGGTCTAAGGTTACTGTCTTTCCATTATGAGGGGACTTTATAAGCCAAAAGATTGATGAAATGACAGCTGTCATAGTGTAAGACCAACTACGACGCAAGAGAAGGTTGTAATCTAGAGGGGCATCAACCACCTCCACATCTAGATTAACGGTTTTACCTTCAACCCCTATAGGTAGATCCTATAGAATTCCAAAAGGATGAAACCCATGGCCATCAAAGGCCTTTAGAATTGTTTGGGATTGATTTAGTGAAGGAGAACCAAGCGATCTCCAACACTGTATCGACATAATACACGTTGAAGCTCCCTCATCAATCGCAGTCCTATGAACAGGTCTGTTTTTGACTATCACACGCACCCTCTGGTTAGAGATAGTGCGTGAGGCCCGCACATTGCCTTCATGGTAGGTGCATACCCCCGACTTTTTCCCCACTACAAAAACGTTGGGGTACACGGGTCCCCTGTGGTAAACCCGCGGGCCACCGCACGCGGGTTTTTAAATCTAAAACCTCCTAAGAAATAAAATGAACCCCTAAAAAACAATTTGAATTGGATGGAAATGAAGAGTAGGATGATGTGGATTACCTGGAGGAGATGGTGTTCGATTCCGACGGATGGATTTTCCAAAATCTTCATGGGAAGTTTCTAACCAAAAGCCCTTTTTTCTCACCCAAATCTCAAATAGTAAAAATGAATTGTCAAAAGTCCTTTTTATAAGTTTTTTGAATAAATAAATTGCAAATTTGTTTATGCTTCACTTTGAAAAGGTAATTTTCGCAACATTCTTACTCATTTTAAATAGGTATGAGTAATGTTTGAGTTTTTGTTCAGGATAACGGATTTTTCAGGCGAAATCGGTCATTTTCAACGAAAAAACATTAGAGTCACCTTTAAGCTCTTTTCTGACTCCTAAAACATGAAAGATTGCCGAGTTTTTCTTTTTGAGCTCGTTAAAACATAACTAAAAAGACGGTCCTCTTACAGCTCTTTTCTGACTGTAAAAACACGAAAAGATTGCCGGATTTTTGTCGTTTCAAATTCGATATTGGTCATAAAACGACGTGTCATTGATCGCTTTTTTACTTTTTTCGGATCAGAGGCACTAATTACGAAAAGTACTCCTTGGTCGTAAAGATCAAGCAGTTCTCTCAAGTATTATTTTATACTTTTTCAGGCTTGGGAGACACAAATTTACGAAAAAGGTCAACCTTGGAGTCTTCTTAAGTTTTTTCAGACTCTCTAACATTGAAAAACGCCGAGTTTCTCCTATACTGGACTCGTTAAATTTTGACAATAAAGGACCTGTTCAATTACAAATAGGAATTAACCACTCCTTCTTAGGGTTCGAATTTAAACTAAGTTGGACTGATCCGAAGGATGAGCTTATAATCAAGCACATGTTGTCCTCGTCAAGCTTGTAAAAAATAAAGAGGTACTTGCCAGAAATGGTGGGGGAAAAGAGAGAAAAATGAGCCTGTTTGTCATACTTTGTAACCACTCTTGAACACGACACTTTCATTCACCTGGGTTCGGAAATCCTTTGCCTAACAGTTGATCAAACCACATTGAAAGTCTTCAACCAGTTTCTGGGTATTAACTTTGGGTCAATTGTCACCAAACCATCTGCTGTGTCATTATGTGTTCAAGAGGTTAGTGCAAATAATCCATTCATCTGTAAAATATCTATCATCCATATTGACCATCTCTGAGTCAGTCCTTGCAACTAAATTTCTTCAAACTTGATCTATGATTTCGTGTTGTGGTCTTGCCTACGACGGATCGATTTCTATCGACTTCAGCTCTTTATCTAGAAAGATGATCCAGAAATCGCCAGTACATTGGGATCTGCATGCCCCAATGGCAGGTTTCTCGCCTTCGACGATAGGTTGCATCATTGACCTTCGATCAAAGGATTTCGTGACATGTTCGACATCAACACATCTAATCACATCGCATGGATTGTACTGAGTACTTTGAGAGCCATTTTCAATATTGGTGGTTTCTCTCACACTTGTTAACAGTTCACATCATCGACTGGTAATCAAGTGGTTTCTACCATGTTCGACTTCGACACATTCATTCACATGGATAGAATCGTACTGTTTTGAGAAGTAGAAATGAAGACCCTGGATCTAGTTTCCACCATCCAGGCTGAGAGGAATTTTGTATTCATTATATTCTGGGCTATTCATAAACAGACGGCTTCATCCATACTATGTCTACATGTGCCTATACTTGTGATGTATTACAAGATCATTCCTATATTAGAGCAGTAGTTAGTTTTCTAGTCAATTTTGATCTGAGTATGGTAATTCCTACCTCAG
This sequence comes from Pinus taeda, assembly GCA_000404065.3. NCBI lineage: Eukaryota > Viridiplantae > Streptophyta > Pinopsida > Pinales > Pinaceae > Pinus > Pinus taeda. The sequence continues at coordinate 81,857 of APFE031338416.1, forward strand.
CGACGATATGATCTCATATATATATTTTGCATTGAATGTTTTTACAGGTTCCAACTAGGCTTTCCACAAGATGATCCTCGAAATGGTAAAGTACTTCACTCTTCCTAAATGATAAATGAAATCCTCATCTACTATAGACTTCGCACTTTAGGGGGCAATCTGTTACACAAAAATATCGTCACCATGACTATTTGCAGTCAGTATGGGTCTGTCATCACTTATACTTTCCTCCTAAGCAAGTCTTAGACCTCAGCCCTTCTTGTCAAGCTTTGAAAATGAGAGAAAGACAATGAAAATCAATAAAGCTCTAGTTTCGCACTTTCTCTCACTTTTGCCTACGGGACCGCACCCTTTGTTCATGTTACATGTGTATCTACATGCTCTGTCTATAAAGGGATGGGTGCGTACCCCTGTAAAAGTAAAAAAGGTGCAAGTTTATTCTAAAAAACTCACTTTGGGTTAATTCTAGATGATTCTAGAAGGAATTTTGACGTGGATTGTTTGCTCCAAGATGGTTCATGCATCCCAAAAGAGAAGGAACTAATCCCTTGATAAGAGGAGATATCCCTTTGAAGGAGGGCTTTATCCCTTTGGAGGAGGACCTAGTAACTTCCCTCCATTGCACTATAAATTAAGGCATTGGGTTAGTTGCTGGAGAGGTTAGAAGCTGAAAATTTGTGAGGGTAAATGCTGGTGGAATTGGGACTTCCTAGTTAAGCTTGAGAGGAGAGATCACATACCTTTTGTCTTCATTGGGAAGTGAGTGAAACTTGTCAAAGTAGAGGAGACTTATTGTCTGACCCTGGGAGGAGCTTGTACAGCATCAAGGCACAGGTTGTAAAGTTCTTCTTTGATTTGAATTAATACAATCAGATTCATTTTTCTCAACAAATTGTCTCATGTGGTTTGTTTCATAATCTCCTTGATCATTATGATGGATATGCTTTATGATATTGGCTTTTCAGGTGCTATTTAATTTGTTTTCTTGTTTGTGTTTATAGACTTGCTACAAGGGAGCTCATTTGGAGCAAAGGAGCGAGGCTTCCACAAACTTGGATTGGACCCAAGGTAGGCCTAAAACACTTGTTTGCCTTTGTTTTTAATTGCATATTTAGAGAAAGATAGTTTTTGATTGGCTTGTTTTTCACTACATACCTTTAGATACTAGGGAGGTCGATCTTGTCCGCAACCTCGACTCATTCCATGTGACACTTATATGGCTAAATGATACATCTTTCTATGATATGGTTCTGAGTTGCCCAGGAAAAAATCTCATATGATTCTTGGGGTTACATAGTTGGTGTTCAGATCAGATTTGTGGATGATTCTCTGTTGATGCATATATATTGCTTACACGGTGATCTTCATAAGGATAAGGAGAAGTAAAAAGCTTGAATACACAACTCCATTACTTGATCATGAGTCACTCATATGCTGCTGTCATCATATGCATAAAGATCATATAATACAGTTATGATGTAGGATTCCTATAGTTCTTGGCTCTCACATGGTTGAGGATTGTTGTTGTTGATGATATCAAGAAGTCTTGACAAAACATCTTGAGCTCAAGGTTTGCTAGATACATAGTGCTATATACAGTATGTTGGGAACATGAATGATTACTCAAAGTTGCATTGTTGGAGACATGATGATGATGAGTTCTTACCTATATGATGATAGGCTGATACTCACATATGTTGATTGATGTTTATCAAATAAGGGATGTTCCCGAGTGATGATACATGAAGGGTATAAAATATCATGCAGATCTTGATGATGATGTGATGACTATGGTGTTTTTCACATATGATATAATGTGAATGATTTTGTATGACATATGTAGAATTCATTCATGGAAGGCTATGATAATGTTCAAAAGGATGAGTTGATATCAATATGTAGACATACCTTATTACAGGTTGATGATATCTACAGTAATGGACATATACAGGTTGCTGGTCTGGATACTATTGATAGATGCTTATAGAGCAGATCATACATTGTGTATGATAGTTGTTGATGACTATCATGGTCTTGTTTAGATGTTTGGTCTATGTTATAAATGCCATGTATATCATTCGACGTAAAGGTCATATCAAGACCCATGATGTAATAGTTTGACTTCATCTATTGTAGTCGTTTGATTAATCCCTTTTGGTCATATGATGTAATTTGTATCCCCACTATACTTGGGAAGGATGATGTAATATTTCAATAATGTATAAGCAATTGCTATCTAGTATATCCCCCCTTGGTTGGGTAGATGAGTCATGTTTAACCTCATTTGATTGGGAGAATAAAAGTATCTATGAGTCATTGATGACAGGAAGGTCGAACTCACATAGTTGAGTTATAGAGTCATGTTATTTTCATGAGAATATGTGCAGACTCTACATATGCTCAGGGGGAGCTTGGATGATAAAGTACATCTCAACATGAACAAAAGGGATTTCAGCATGTGCCTAGGGGGAGCATGATTAATATTCAACTATTTTGATATGAAAGTCTTCTGCTCTTAGGAGGAGAAGATATTGGTCCGCCCTTTGCCCTTGATGTCAAAGGGGGAGAGTGATTTGGTGTTTTTATTGCCATCAAGTCCAAAGTGGGAGATTTTTGGCATTATGATGCATGTGTTATACTTGATGGCAACCCACTTGTATCATAACAACTCGCTTGTACATGGTAACTAGATGAATCCACTTAAGAGATATCAATTGTGACAGAATGCATGACAATAGTATTTATAGATGTGATGAAATGTAGGGCAGCTTCAAGGAATTAGTTCAGAGGGCAACTCTCTCAGATGAAAGATCACTGTATAGCGGGTAAACAAGAAGAATGAAGAATGAAAGGTATACAAAGGTTCCCCTTGACAAACCGCGTATACACGCGAGCTAGTAGACCAAAAGATGCATATGCATATACACGCACTTTCACGCAAGGAAAAAAACGTAGATGTTGGAAAACTTGGTTTTGGTCTGTGGCATTTAGACCATGGTGTTTTGGTATTGGTCCAGGCTATTTGGTTTGAGGTATTGACCCCAGGTATTGGGTCCAAGGTATTGGTCCTACATGGTTTTGGACCATGGTATTGAGAGAGGCATAAACCTATATAAGGAGAAGAAGATCATTAGGCCAATGTACAAGTGAGAAAGTCTCGAATATTTGATGAAGTGTGAGATCCTGTATGTAGGTTATGGGTTTATGATGATGTGTCTAATCTGAGCCAAGGAGGAATCTCAACAATTGATGCAGGACAATATCTAATGATGGATTGGGATCTTATGGCTTGGAATGAATCATCTCTATATGGTTTGATTGTGCTTATTCTAGATCTTTATACTGACGCATGTAATGGTTTGTAAATATCATAATCTGGGTATAACTGAAGTCTGGAATAGCTACAAATTATGAATGAATATTTACATATATATACACCGGTTGACTTTTGAAAAAACACGTGTACACACAGTTTCTACACATCAAAGTAGCATATACCTTGTGAACTATGATGTTTGAAGTTACAATTGATTTTTGCTATTGATACAGAGTTCTGGGTTTCTACTTTATCTTATGGTGACTACATTATGGTAACAATGTTCAGATTGATTGATTTGCTTCAATAAATATGGATGAGATCTAATAATGGTTCAGAATCATAATGACTTATCTTTATTTGATCTAATGGACAAGATTTGGTTGCTAACACATGTATTACCCTTCTTGTATGTAATGATCTAGATATGTCTAAAGTTAGGAAGTGCAACGAAGTTATAAGTAAGCATTTGATGACATATACACTGGTTTGGTTTGGTGATGTTGTGTATACACGCTGGTTCGGCTCTTCCAAGTAGCATATGCACTATGATGCATGGTTTTTGAGGATACAGTTGGGTTTGAATGTTGTTGCAGAGTTATGGGTTTTCTCTATGTTTTGGTGACTGTGTTATGATGACAATATTCTGATTGGTTGAATTAGAGATTGATGATGCAGTTGTGGTTGATGTTTGTATCGTAGTGGTGATTGGTTTTGTGCTTCAATGTTGTTAATGGGTCCAGTATGAAAATTGGATGAAACATGGCCTTCAGATTATGGTGTTGTGTTCCAAGAGTATCTAGTTTGAAAATTTATGAAACTGGTACCTGGAGGAAGAAAGAAGGTCATTGCCTTATGTAGGTCGACAACTATGTACTAGTAAATATATCAGCTAGTACAAGAGCTAGGGGGTTGTAGCTCCTTTCCAATAGAAGTTGGAGAACAAAAGAAAGTTGCAGCCTTCTGCAGGTAGATGCCTACGTACTGGTATGAGTCTACACCAGTACATTGTTGTAAATATATTTTCTTATTATTAAAAGAAGACAGAGACGATAGCAGCAGGTGGTTTTTACCCACATTGGGTTTCCACCTTACATCTTGGTGTTCATGTGTGATGCTTATGTGTGATGGTTCTTTCTGTTATTAACTGCACATGGTTACTCTATAATGTTTAATAAAGTAATGAGACTCGGATTAAAGATCACATATGATGAATAAACAAAATCATTAGTGTGTTGGATATACGCTTGTTCCTTAATCACAATTGCGTACACACACAGGTTTCCTTCATTGAAATAGCATATATGAAATTGAGTAAGAAAAGAAAAAGATTATTGACTTGACTAATACTAATTCACTTCCCCCCTCTTAGAGAGGTGAAAGATGTTATTAAACATGAAGTCCAACCAAAGGAACCTGAGAAGATAGAGTTTAACCTAAAGGAGGAAGAATCAGACTCTACAATAGAGGAGGAATCAGAAGATGAAGAGCCACAAAGTATAGGTGTGAGAAGATCAGTTTGAGAAAGAAGGTAGCCAGAAAGGTATAGTCCATCTGCTTTCTGTTCAAATTTTTATTTATCTATTACTGATGATGATCCTAGAACTATGAAGGAAGCAATACATTCAGAGGATGGAAAACTCTGGAAAGAGGCCATGGTTGATGAAATGGCATCTTTGCACAAAAATGAGTCTTTGGATCTGGTGGAGTTGGCGGCTGGAAGGAAACCCATTGGCAGAAAATGGGTGTTGAAGAAGAAGACAAATGCAGAGGGAAAGGTGGAGAAATATAAAGCTCAGTTGGTAGAAAATGGTTATTCCCAGGTGTCGGGAATTGATTTTGCTGATATCTTCTCTCGTGTTGCTAAGGTAACTTCTATTAGATTACTTTTATATGTTGTTGTTGCTTTTGATTTTGAGGTAGAATAGTTGGATGTGAAGACAACATTTCTTCATGGGGATTAGGAAGAGGAGATCTACATGAAGCAACCTGAAGGTTTTGTGGTGAAGGGTAAGAAAGATCTAGTATGTAAGTTAAAGAAGTATTTGTATGGGTTAAAACAATCACCAAGGATGTGGTATCAGAATTTTGATACATTTATACAGGGACTTGGCTTCACTAGAAGCAATGCAGATCATTGTGTGTATTTTAAATTAATTGGTGACCATGTTATTTATTTCATCTTGTATGTGGATGATATGTTTCTAGTTGGAAATGACAAAGAAATTATCTAGGATTTGAAGACCCAATTGTCCTCCAAATTCGACATGAAAGATCTTGGTGCTGCAAACTATATTTTGGGCATGGAAATTAAAAGAGAACGGGAAAAGAGGAAGCTTTGGTTAAACTAGAGGAAGTATGTCGAGACAATATTGCAGAGGTTTAATATGCTGGATAGTAAATCGGTGAAGGTTCCTGTTCCTGTAAGTGTAAAGTTATCTATTGAAAAGTGTCCCAAGACACAAGAAGAGGAAGAGGACATGTCTCGTGTTCCATATGCAAGTGCAGTTAGTAGCCTGATGTATGCAATGGTCTGTACTAGACCAGACATTGCACATGCAGTGGGAATATTGAGCAGGTTTATGTCAAAATCAGGGAAGGAGCATTGGACAGCAATGAAGTGGGTTTTTAGGTATTTGCGTGGCACTAGTGATTGTGGTTTGTGCTACCAAGGAAGACGAGGATTGGACAGAGTGTTGGATATGTGTGGCTTTGTTGATGCAAACTATGCTGGATATCTAGATCAGAGAAGATCTACAAGTGGGTATGTGTTTAACCTATTTGGAGGTGTAGTCAGTTGGATGAGTAAGAAACAATTTGTAGTGGCACTATCAACTACAGAGGTAGAATACATGATAGCCACTCATGAAAGCAAGGAAGTAGTTTGGTTGTAGAGATTGCATTCAAGTATGGGGTTAGTACAGGGAGCTATAAGGATAGACTGTGACAACCAAAGTGCAATTTTCTTGGCAAAAAACCCTGCTTGCCATTCAAAGACAAAGCACATTGATGTTTAGTATCACTTTGTGAGGGATATGATAGAAGACAAAAAGGTGTTGCTGGTAAAGGTAGACAATTTGAAGAAAATTCCTGATGCATTGACAAAATTTGTGAGCTCTAAGAAGTTCTCTTGGTGTAGAAAAACAATGGGCATTGCAAGGCTGAATAAATGGCTAAGCTCTCCTTTGGCCCCCTGTGGAAAGAAAACAATAAGTGGGATAATGTTTGGTTGTGTTATATTCTTTCCACGACTAGCTCGCGTAGTTAACGAGGGGGTTAGAGCGAGGGCAGAGCCCCTCCTTCCTTATGTCGATTGCGCAACAGGGTGGTCACAGTGGGGGCGGAAACCCCCCCTATTCGAGGGGTTTGAGGGGGGTTGGTAGCCCCCCTCTACGAGGTCCGAGGTAACGCCCCAGGAAAAAAAAATTGGACCCTATATTAGGTTGGGCGGACCTACCTATTGTTTTGTGCATGGTTTTCGCACACGGTTTTGGACGCGATAGTTTTTTTCCATGGTATTGGATGCTTTGGCATGTATAAATATGTATTGTAACATTGAAATGAACATAATGAAAAATCAATCTAGTAGGCCTGGTTTTGGGATCTAGGGGAAAATATCTGTGTATATGTGTTTTATGTGTTATGCTCTCGCATTGTTTATTTTATGTGTTTTAGAATTTGTATGCAAGTAATTTTTGTACGGGGTTAAAACCTACATTCCCTCATATAAACCAAGGGTTTACTTCAAGGGAAAAAAACCTAAATTAATATAAGTTCTAATGTCATACGATTCGTCTAATGAACTTCCAAGATTGACTTTGAAATTACAATATTTTACAAGGCAATTTTTCATCTATTTTTTTCTTCGAGGGCACTGCCCCCGAACCCCCATCAAGGGGGGGCTCTTTAAAAGTAGTTCTCGCCCCCCCTCCCCCCCAACGGCATTATCGTCATGTTTAGGAACTGGGGTACAATGCGGATGAGACCTCTAAATCAAGAAGATAATTAAGTTCCACACCCAGCAGTAAAAGCCTTACGCCTTTTTAATTGTAAATCTATTTGATTTAATTTTTCAAATATTTTTTTTTCACATAATCTGTTGTTATTTGTATTCAAAAAAAAATATTGGGAGACTAAGCTCCTGTAATACAAAGTTTTAAGCCCGAAGGCGAAGCTAGGAGATGATTGGGAAGACAAAATTCCCCTTTACTTCTGTCATTTCTGACTTTTAGAAAACAAGAGTAAGTAAAAATTCTAACAAACTGAGACAGAAGTAAGCAATATATGCAACACATATTTAATTTATGCTAACATGGCTGATCTGGCGTGCTGTTGAATCTTATGGTTTGTTGTCAACTTCAGCATTCCTGAGACTTAAAGAACTGGGGTTGGGTGCATTCCTTTTCTCCATCATGTACTTCAGGATTTCGATTGATTCCTGGACATGACTACATTTATTGGCCAGATCATTAAACTGTTCCTGGAGCGAGGAGACTCTATGTAGAAATAGATTGATACCTACTTCATATTTCTCACTGGTCAGTCTAGCATAGGAATCTATTTTGGCGTCTAGAAGTCTTTGATGCGCACGGATTTTTTCCAGTTCCACCTGTAGATTAGCACAATGCAGGAAGTCTTCAGATATTTCCATATCGTGGATGTTGGGAGCTGTCTTAGTGCTTTGTTTGAGATGAGAAAGACCTGGAACATATAAGGAGTTATGTCTAGTCAACGAAGATAAAGCAGAAGAAGGGCTAAAAAGGAGATCATCCTGGTGAGCAGAAGAACTGAGGGGATAACCCTTGTGAGATGAAGAAAGGGAGAAAAAAGGAAGGTATCACGGAGAAGGGATGAGGACAGAGCACAGATCAGAGAGTGGAGGGGAATGCAGGCGAGGAAGAAGCATAGAGTAGCAGCGAGCTGGGGAGACAATAGAGACCGAGGTCCCAATCAAGCCTGGAATCGAGGAACAATAGCAGAGGATCGCGTAAAAAACCAGTGAATAAAACTGAGCACTGGATTCAAGGAGATGCGTGAATTTATAAGATGAAGACCACGGAAGTGGAGGCACGGGATCACGAGAGAGGGAAGGAGGGAGTCACGAGAGTGAAGGAATCGTGTCAATCAGGTCTGAGCGGAAGGGGCGAGATTTAATTTTTTAAATATTATCATTTGATTAAAAATTTATTATTAATAAAAAGTTAATTAAATTTGTTAATCAATATTTATTATAAAATGAACCATAAGAAACCAAATGTGATAGCTTTGATCTCTCACATTGCATCAAGGGTTTCGAACAATGCAGGGTGTAGACCTATATGCAACAATACCATCAATTGTCAACCCAAAACTTCGAGGCTCGAGTTTCACCTTGTAATTTTTATATTGGCCAACCAACGAGTGGCCCCTCCAGTGGGAGGGGAGGGCCCTCCTCATACAATAGCATAGTCAATGGAGTGGGTAAGTTAAATGACCATGTATCAAATTCAACCGTTGGAGAGAAGAAATCTGAAGGTTCACCCATGATGGAGGCGCAATGGCGGGCAAGAAGGTGAGAATTTAAGGCCAGTGCCTCCCCAAAGCCACTTAAAACCCTAAATTTGTGATCCTGAACAATCGCCTAGAAAAAACCTAGTAATTTATGAAAGATCATGCAATCATTAGCAAATTTATGGGTGACTGACCAAAGGAATATAAAATCCTCTAGTGGAATCCAAGAAAAATAGAACCCTAATGTGTCTATTGAGCTCTAGTTGCAAGCAAAAGGCTTCTTCATGGTAGTCTTTGTAGATCACACAGATCATAAAAATGTTTTCGAAAATGGGCCTTGATTCAAGAATAATACAGGGTTATTCATGCATTTCTGGGAGGAATGTTACAGCCCCTCGAAATAACAATTTCTAGCATCCCCAATATGGGTTCGCTTCTTTTCTTTTCTAGAGGATTTCTGGGAACCTAATATCCTAGAATGAAAATGAAACTCCATTAGGAAATTTTTCAGTATCTTGGAAATCACAAAAAGGAGAATACATTCAGCATATGCCTGGATATGTGTCCATATGAACATCTTGAAACCACTCCCAGAGTAAATAGATCTCACTTAAAATTAACTCAGCCCATGGATTATGAACATGATCCCTTCAAATGTCGTTGATTCCATGAATATGGCCACTTGTTCAAAGATTTCCCGCTTACGGTGGCAGAATAATAGAGGGAAATGGAGAAAACAGATAAGGAGGGTTTCCAGACAGTGGGATCGCGTAAAGGAAAACCCCTCAGATCTCATCCCAACCCCACAGGGGGTAGACATACCCATGCTTCTGAGACTCAACCAAGGAATCAATTTTTTGGAGCGCAAACACAGTAGAATGGGAACCAAAGAAACTCCCAAAAGTCATGAGGAAAAAAACCCTTTTACGACTCTTCAAAATATGGAGACAAATGAATCAGTTGATCAACTGGAAAAACAAATGGTTATTCAGGGAGTGGACATAAAGCACAAAAAAAAAAAAAAAAATAATAATAATAATAATAAATAATAAATAAAAAATAAAATAAAAATAAATAAATAAAATAAATAAATAAATAATAAATAAAAAACAAACAAACAAACAAACAAAAAAAGTGGAGAATAGATCATCCCTAAAAGGAAATCACCGAAGGAAATGGAAGAAGATAGCATATTGAAATAGGTATTAATACATACCAGTAAAATCCTAGAAATAGAAGATAAGCATGACAGACTTAATCCAGATGAAAAAACAATGTTAGAATTTTTTAGATTTTGGGTGAAGACAGATGTTAAAGATATCCCATCAAACCAATTGTCCCACTTCCGGAATCTCTTTAGCCAATGGTGTGTCAGTCTAACTCAGTAGGAAGGGGATCTAAACAAATCCTCAATGGTAAGGAAAGTGGGAAGCATATATCGTCAAAATTCAAATTCCCAATAGTAAAGCAAGGGAAACAAGGTTGTAAAACATCTAAAGAAGTTTTGAAGGAAGCAGGGGAATTCCTTCTGAATTCTGGGCAAATGAATCAACTCACAGAGCATTTCCCTTGCACCCCAGTTACTCGATGAAGATCATCTCTTGGAATATTCAAGGCTTAAACAGTCCAAGTAAGCTCTGATACTTAAAATCTAAAATAAGTAAAGAAAAACTAGATATTTTTTTATTACAAGAAACCAAAATCTCAAGCTATAAGCTTAAACAAATTTTAGATAAATGTTGGCAGAGTAGTGATGCTATGGAAATAGATGCTCATGGCATAGTAGGAGGTTTGGTTGTCATTTGGTACCTGTCTTGGGTGTCCTTTTAGCACTGGCATGGTGATCCAGGTGGCTCTAGAGACACACATAGGACAAACAGGACTCACGGAAGCTCAAAAATCAATGTGTTTGGATTATGCTCAAACTAGGACCATAGCGTAGATCTTGTCATCCTGATCACCAAGGTGTGAATGGTTCGTCAAACTGAGTCTGTATGTGAAAGTTAGAAGCAGTCAAAGTTGGGTTGACTTTTGCTAACGGGGCAGGCTTAAGGAGGCCATAATTTGAAATTTTCTAGCAGACGGAATCCGGCCAAATCCAGCCAGATTCTAGGTGAATTTGTGGGCCGCTTAAAATGACTCCTTAACCTTAAATTCAGAATTTTGCCAACTACATAGTGATATTCAAATTTAAGCTTCTGTGATCCATAATCTATTTAATAGAAATGTTTTCGAAAAATAAATAAATAATAAAATAAAATAAATAAATAAAAATCAGAAGAATTTCGTCAACACGTTTTGACCCAACTTGTCCTGGCGATGAACCACACTAGTTGGTTCGAAACACGTCGATGAAATTCTTCTGATGTGATTTTTTCCGAAAACATTTCTATCAAACAACATAGTGATTTAAAAAAGAATTAAAAATAATAATAATAAAGTTTTGGGTGGCAGGCCACCAACCCAGCCACCCCCCAACCAACCACCAAACCTTAGCAATATGTGTAATGGTGGAGGGGTGGGCCACGACCCTGGCCCCTCCCATAAAATTCTTTAAAACAGGCATGGGAAAGTTGGGTCAGCCCTTGGGGCGCAGACCCAACCTTCCAACCACCATAAACCTCCAACGTTTTTGCAATAAAAATAGAGGGGCGGGGTTTGATCTCCCAACCCCTATCGAACAACCCAAAATTTTTAGCCAACATGCCAACCGTAAAATTTGGAAAATTTTCCAGAAAATTTATATTTAAAATGCAGTTTATCTGTGTGCTCAGGGAGAGGAGGCAGTGGACGCAGTTCGAGGGCCGAATTTTCACTTTGTCATATTTTGACAAATTTTATATGGTTTCAGCACTTCTTTATATGGTTTCAGCACTCCGTATGAGGGTGGAACCATGATCGCTGCAAAAACAGGGAGCGGAACCATGATCCTTGCAATTTTCCTGAGGAGGTAATTTTTTTCCATCTCTGAATATAGTCAAGTTTATAGTCGTTTTTCATGGTTTTCCATAGGGATCGCAATGGCAAAGTCAGATTTGCCTTTGGATTTGCAGATTTTCAGTCCACCCATGCAGAAGAATCTTTGAGGAATCTAGGGGGAATCTAGAAGATTCCTTGACCCCCAGATTCTCAACTTCTCAGAATTCATATTTTGGACAGTCAATTTTTCACTATTCGACGCCCTAAATATGATGGTTCATTCAAATTTATCATTCTATCATTCTATTCTTCAGCCACTTTCCTAAGTGGAATGCAGGTGTCAGCATTCATGTGTGAACAGCCATTTCCATGTGATTGATGCCATGAGATCGATGGCACGAACAGCTTCAAAAGTTTTACATCCACTTCTTCAGATGGCCCTTAGGTTTGAGGTATATGCAGTGTGTTCATGTACTTCTTTTGATATGCATTGTGATGCAAAGATCCCTGTTTGATGTTGATGTGGGATCTTGTTTCTTACTCGCTTTCATGATTCCTCCTTGATGTGATGCGGAATCATCTATGATGTACTTGTTGTCATGATTCGTCAAGTTGTGTTTTGAGATCCCTTTGTCGTATGTTGATGGGATACTCATGTGTCGCCATGCATGTTTTCATTGAGATCCCTTTTATGCCATGTTGGCGGGATGATTATCTTGCATGAGTTTTGTGTCATACTGATAGGAGTCCTTTTGACTGAGAATTCCTATACTGGAACATCTCTTGGAGCCACTCCTGCATGAGGGCATTTTCCTTGTATGATAGCAACATCACCTCTATGTACATCACCACTATTGATAGCACTTAATGTAGCAGCCTACACCATCTTGACATCGGGGCACAGAGACGTAGCCCCTCCTGGACGAACTCTGTTATCCACGGCTTATGTTTTCATGTGTTGATGATTGACATGTTCCTCTTCTTTACAGCATGCACATGTATTCATTTATGTTCTTTTAAAAATGCAATTTAACACATCACAAGATTAAAAGGTCTTTGAAGGGTCCTTCGTCACACCCGGACCTAGATCAAGTGGTATCAGAGCGGTCTTTGCATTGATGTGAATTGCAGCATGAACAATGGAACGTGTAGCAACAGAGGATGGAAAAGAGATGTACGATACCATGCTCAAAATTTCCAAAAGAATGGAAATAATGTATGAAACTCTACAGAAAGAGACAGAGGAAAAGGAGCGATTGTAGCTTCAAATGCAAGCCACAGAAGACGCCATGGAAGAACTGAAGCAAAACAAATGTAATCTTCAAACAGAGGATGATGAATTGAAGATGCATCTGCATGAAGAGAAAGAGGAAAAACAAATTTTGCTATGACAGTTTCAAGCTAAGGATTAGGCCTTGGAAAAGCTGCAACGTGACCCATGTGAGGTAAAATGTAGTTCTCCAAATTCATGTATATTTCTTGATGATGATTTCGTTGTTTTTGAAAATCACGCCACAAGAATTGGCTCCAAACTATTGAAGAAAATGGGGTATGAAGGAAAAGGCTTGGGCATCAATGGCCCAGGCATTTTCAACCCCATCAAAGTACAGGAATTACCGTGTCGAACAGGACTTGGGTATGTCAAAAAATAAGTTGGGAAATGTGTTGAGACAACAAGCGAACCAACAACAACAGATGATGAACAACCCTCATCAGTTCTTTCCAAATCGACAGAGGAGGTAAAAGATGTTGATTTCCTTTTGGTTTCGTCATCACATAGTATGACTTCTGTTGGAGATGTGGAGATCCCAATTACAAGGACAAACATGAGGCTCCTTACACGGATGAGGCACGAAGAGAAAGAAGAACTTGGTGTTAATAACCAAGGCATAACTCAACCTTTGGAGGTTGTGCACGAACATCGATTTGTAGGCTTGAGATACACTAAAGGAGAATGTTTGAAGGTGTCAGATTCTTCCAAGACATCGTCAAAATCGTCAAGGAAAGAGAATGATGGGAAAACATCCCCATCATCCCATGGCAGTTTCCATGGCAAGGAAAGAGTTGAGGCAAGCTCTTATCGCCATACTTACACCTGAGACAACAAGGGAAGGTATAACCACTTTCAATCTTAAAATTTTCATTTCGATTATAATCAAGTTGTTATAGATGAACGTAAAACATGGCATCGAAAAACATGCACCTTTTGTGGATTACATAACCATACATATTTTAAGTGTTGGAAAAGAATGGTGTCACACAAAAGGATGAGGCGTGAAAGACCCTCTCAACCGCATGAAAAGAAACAGGTTAAGCAGATATGGAGGAAGAAAACCTACTGCAGTCATTGCGATAGAAGTGGCCATCAAAGAGCCACTTGTTGGAGGCTCCATGCAGAGCAACGCCTTAAAGAAAAAGTGTCAGTTCGTGAACCAGGTGAATCAGTTGTTAGACAAGAAAAACCACCACAAGGAGGTGACCCATTCACATTGATAAGTGAAAAATGGTTTGTAGACATGTTGTTGTTTCATGGTTGTTCTTTTGTAAATAATTTGTTGCATTTTAAAATGTAAAAGTGATGATGTGTTTTCCATCACTTGTTCAACAACAATGATGTCTAGTCTTATTTTGTGTTGCATGATAAACTGTGAGAGTGATGGTGTGTTCCCATCACGCATCAAATAAAAACAATAATGTTTAGCCTTATGATTGTGATTCATGTGTTGCATTGATGATGTGTTTTCCATCACTTATTGAAGCAACAATGATATGTTGTCCTTGTTTTCGTAACTAGAGTATTCCATCCATCTTGATGTGAATTTGACCACCGAGTATGTGTTATAAACTTGTGGCAAGTGTGGGACGTTTGGGTCATTAGTTGGTCATAAAATTCAAGCATGTAATTTGCAAAACAATGTACTACATGTTGCAAAGGTAGCAGGTGTCGGCTCGTCGCTTAAGGCTCCGAAGAACAAAAGTGAAGGAGATGGAAGCGAGATCTTTTCAGGACGCTTGTGATGCAGACAAGGTACAGAGAAGTTGCAAATTATTTCTCATGCTTTTGGAGGACCAAAAGCTCCTTAGTGGGGACGTTTGATCCAAGTGGCTCCAGAGACACACATAGGACAAAGAGGACTTAGGGAAGCTCAAAAATCAAAGTGTTTGGATTATGCTCGAACCAGAACCAGAGCGTAGATCTCATCGTCCTGATCGTGGTGGTGTGAACGGTTCATCAAACCGAGTCCATATGCGAAAGTTAGAACCAGTCAAATTTGGGTTGACTTTCGCTAACTGGGCAGGCTTAAGGAGGCCACAATTTGAACTTTTCCGCAAATGGAATCCGGCCAACTCCAGCCAGATTCTAGGTGAATTTTTGGGCTGGTTAAAATGACTCCTTCACCTTAAATTTGGAATTTTTCCAATGACATAGTGATTTAAAAAAGAATTTAAAAAATAATAATAATAAAGTTTTGGGTGGCGGGCCACCAACCCTATCACCCCCCAACCAACCACCAAACCTTAACAATATGTGTCATGGTGGAGGGGTGAGCCATGACTCCTGACCCCTTCCACGAATTTTTTGAAAACAGGCACGGGAAAGGTGGTTTGGCCCTTGGGGCACGAACACAACCTTCCAACCACCATAAACCTCCAACATTTTTGCAATAAAAATAGAGGGGCGGGATTTGATCCCCCGACCCCTCTCGAGCAACTCAAAATTTTTAGCCAGCATGCCAACCATCAACTTTGGAAAATTCACTAGAAAATTTATATTTAAAACGCATTTTATCAGTGCCCAGGGAAAGGAGGCAGTGCACGCACTTCAAGGCAAAA
Source organism: Pinus taeda (assembly GCA_000404065.3). Lineage (NCBI taxonomy): Eukaryota > Viridiplantae > Streptophyta > Pinopsida > Pinales > Pinaceae > Pinus > Pinus taeda. Next base: position 97,416 of record APFE031338416.1, read on the forward strand.
TTTTGCAGGAGGGCCAAATTTTGACAAATTTTATATGGTTTCAACACTTCTCGACACTGTGAAGGCAATGGTGCTATCCATTTCTCCATCAAAATTCTATATTTTTCAGCCATTTTTCCGTATGAGGGTGGAACCATGATCGCTGCAAAAATAGCGAGTGGAACCATGATCCTTGTAATTTTCCTGAGGAGGTAATTTTTCTCCATCTCGGAATATAGTCAAGTTTACAGTTGTTTTTCATGGTTTTCCGCAGGGATTGCAATGGAAAAGTCAAATTTTCCTTTGGAGTTGCAGATTTCCAGTCCACCCATGGAGAATAATCTTTCAGGAATCTAGGGGAATCTAAAAGATTCCTTGAACCCCAGATTCTCAAATTCTCATAATTTAGATTTTGGACAGTCAACTTTGCACTCTTCAATGCCCCAAATCTGATGGTGCATTCAGATTTCTCATTCTCTCATTCTATTCTTCAGCCACTTTTCTAAGTGGAATGCAAGTGTCAACATTCATGTGTGAATAGCCATTTCCATGTGATTGATGTCATGAGATCGATGGCACGAATAGCTTTAGCAGTTTGACATCTGCTTCTGCATATGGCCCTTGGATGTGAGGTATATGTAGTGTGTTCGTGTACTTCTTTTTCTATGCATTGTGCTACAAAGATACTTGTTTGACGTTGATGTGGGATCTTGTTTCTTACTCGTTTTCATGATTCCTGCTTAATGTGATGTGGAATCATATGTGATGTACTTGTTGTAATGATTCGTCATGTTGTGTTTTGAGATCCCTTTGTCTTATGTTGATGGGATATTAATGTTTGCATTGAGATCCCTTTTATTCCATGTTGGTGGGATGATCATCATTCATGAATTTTGTGTCATACTGATATGAGTCCTAGTTCCTATAGTGGAACATCTCTTGGAGCCACTCCTGCATGAGGGCATTTTCCTTGTATGATAGCAACATCACCTCTATGTACATCACCACTATTGATAGCACATAATGCAAAAGCCTACACCATCTTGACGCCGGGGCCCGGAGATGTAGTCCCTCCTGGACGAACTCCGTTATCCACGGCTTACGTTTTCATGTGTTGATGATTGACATGTTCCTCTTCTTTACAGCATGCACATGTATTCATTTATGTTCTTTTAAAAATGAAATTTAACACATCACGAAATTAAAATGTCTTGGAAGGGTCCTTCATCACACCTGAACCTGGATCACACGGGTCGGTGCATGGTCTAACAGGAAAATTCCAATGTATTGGCTCAGAGGGGTGGACCAGTCTCATGGTAGTATATGGGATGCATACTCCCAATTTGAAAGAAAAGTTCCTTCAGGAGCTCCACCGAATCAAAGAATCACTTGATCCATGATGGATAGTAAGAAGTGATTTTAATATGATTCCTGGCCTTGAAGAAAATATAAGAGGGGTTCGTAGATTGGATTTTTCCTCAACCCTCTTTAATGATACAATACAAGATCTTCAACTAGTTGACATTGAGACTTGCAATGGAATCTACACTTGGAACAACCATAGGGGTGGACAACATAAAATTGCAAGTAAGCTGGACATATTTCTTATATCAGAGAATGTCCTATATCGAGACACTTTTTTAGAATTCATGATTATGCCTAACATGGGCTCAAATCATTAGCCCATCAAACTATAAATTTACATAAAATTAGTTCCCAAGGACCACCCCTTCAGATTTGAAAGCTTATGGTTGAGAAGTCTTCGATTTGTAAATAAGTTAAAACAATGGTGGGGAGAAATAGAGGTCCAAGGAAATAGCCTGATGCAGCGATTACAAAGTAGATTAAAATAATTGAAGCTCAAAATCAAATCATGGAACAAAGAGGAATTCGGTGATATCCTAAAGGAAAAGAAGAAACTGGAGGCAAAAATGGAGGATTTTGCAAAGTCAAATCATAAGAGAAGGCAAATCAGAGGATATATGTTCATCGAGGAAGGAAGAATCGTCTATGACCTTGAAGAAATGTGTAAACTGGAAGAGATACTATGGAGATAGAAGTCGTGTATCCAATGGTTGAAAAGGGGGGAAAGGAACACTAGGTTCTTTCATCACTTAATGCTCAATCACAGACAACGGAACTGAATCCACTCCTTAAGCGCTAGATCTGGGGAGAGACACCTAGACCACACAGACATAGAAGAGGAACTGATCTCATATTTATCAAATATCTTGATTGAAGGGGATCCTAATCGTATAGAAGTTATAAATCATATCATTAATGTAATACCAAAGCTAATATTTGAAGAGAAAAATGAATCCCTAATGATACCAGTAATGATGGAGGAAACATAGCTCATAATTAGGGAGATGTCGAATAATAAATCCCTAGTACCGGATGGGTATACTGCAGAGTTCTACAAGGCCTATTGGTCATTTTTGGGTGCGGATATTTCGACATTAGTGGGGCAAGCACACAGGAAGCAACAGATCTGGTTTGGGTTGAACGCAACCTTCCTAGCATTGATTCCAAAATCACATGAGGCCGACAACACAAGTGCCTATAAACCTATAGAATTATGCAATGTCATATGCAATATTAACTCCTCTTTCATGGTTCACAAACTAAAACCCCTGCAAAAATTCATCATTAGGTCAGAGAAAATGGGTTTTGTAGAGGGGCAAAAAATCCTTGATGGTATAGTCTCAACACATGAAATAGTTCACTCCATAAAATCTTGACAAAGGCCAGGTATGTTGATGAAATTGTACTTATCCAAAGCATATAATCGCTTAAATTGGAAATTCCTCTTTCAAATGTTGGAATCTTTTGGATTGTCTAAATATTGGATCTGATGGATCAAATCGATGGTAACAACCCCATTTTTTTCTATTCTTCCTAATGGATCTCCCTCAAGGACCTTCTGTTCCAGCTAGGGCCTAAGGCAAGGCAATTCCCTATCCCCATTCTTGTCCATCATTTCAGCGGAAGGCTTGGGTTTTCTGATCCAAGAGTAAAACTGAATGGGTCAAATAAAAGCAATAAAGATCCCTGGCACTAATATTTTAGTGACGCACTAGAAATTTGTAGACAATAATCTGCTCTTTAGAGAACTAATAATTCACAAATCCAGAGCCTTGCATGCCATTCTAGAAAATTTTGAGCTAGCCACATGTATGTCTCTCAATAAATTAAGATCAAGCACATACTTCTATAACACCCCTATTCAGATTCAAAGATATCTAGCTTGGATCATGGGATTCCCGATTATATCCCTCCCCTAAAGTATCTAGGAGTGCCTTTAGTAGTGAATCCTCTATGGATCGTGTGTTGGAAGGAAGTTTGCAGTAAATTAACTTTGAGGAAATCGTCATGGACCTTCCACTCTCTTAATCTTCCAAGGAGAGAAACCTTGTTAAAGGAAGTTCTGCAAGCCATCCTGATTTACCAAATTTTAGTTTTACCAACCCTAGGTGTGTTTATCAGGGAATGGTGCCAATCTTTAGAAAACAAATTTGGCAGGGCACCAATGCTCAACGCAAATGGATGTTGGTTCCATGGGAGAAATTATGTCTACCAAATCTTTGCGGTGTTTTGGGGCTTTGAGATCTGGAAATTCTAAATCAAGTAATGGGTGCCAAACTTTGGTGGCAATGGATCCAAAGGGGCTGCGAACTATGGAAACAAATCTAGAACCAAAAATATGGGATGGATTGTAACCAAGAAATGATTCTCTGATCATAAGACCTTTCCCTAGGTTTCCCGGTATGGAATTTAGCCTACAGGAATAGTTGTATGGTCAAAGATAACCTCTTTTAGGAAATATATGATGGAAATTTTTCCTCTTTTGGAACGACTCGTCGCAACAATTCTCCAAGCTATCAATAAATCAAGACATGGATCCATTCAAATCCTTCTTGCAGTCTCTTAACGCCAACAGAGTAATGAATTAATGGAAGAACACAAGCACAAAAGAAAAGTGGAGACAATGGAAAATAGGCATAGACGGATAGGGCTCAGAAGCCATAGTGGATTGGAATCCCTTCAGGGATATGTTGAAGGAACATCGAATCCCGCTCTCCCAAAGGAAAGACAATCTTATATAGGGGTATAAACTGGTGGGGATGTTTACAATCAAGGAAGCCTATTATCTAGTTGTGGATCATCAATCTTCACCTAGAGATCCCATGTGGAGGAAGCTTTAGATATACAATATCTGGCCTAAGGTTGCTCATTTCCTATGGTTTCTCTGTATAAAATGTCTTCTCACTTGGGACCAATTGCTCAAAAATGGATTCGTTGGACCTTCTAGATGTCCACTTTTAAAGCAAAAATAAGAGAATATGGAAAATATTATGAACACATGCCAGATAGTTATCACCCTATGGGATTTGGTTTTCACACATTTGGTCATTTGGATGGTCCCCACATAGCCTTGTTGAAACAATAGAATTGGTGGATGTCTCTCGTCAAGAATCCAATCATGAACCGGGCTTGGGTCCTCTCCCTAGGATTCCTCCTTTGGAACATATGGAAGGGTCGAAATAGATCCATATTCAAATATCAACACACCTCTATGTAGTAGATTTGGAATACTTCCAAAGATAATAATAGGGAAACTATCATATCTGAGTCTTGGATGAAGCCACTAGAAAGATAATAAAGAGGAGGCTTCAATTTTGGAAATTAAAGACCTTACCCCAACAATGTTTCCCCCCTAAATTCCCCCTTGTCCTAACAATTGAGTATCCTCCCTATCTATTTTCATCC